>JASSUY010016202.1:0-41406 GCA_032466535.1 Forpus xanthops | reverse complement strand
TGGAATGGGTTGCCCAGGGAAGCTGTGAATGCTCCATTGCTGGCAGTGTTCAAGGCTGGGTTGGACATAGCCTTGGGAGGCCTGGTTTAGTGTGAGGTGTCCTTGCCCATAGCAGGGGGGTTGGAACTTGTTGATCTTAAGGTCCTTTCCAACCCTAACTATTCTATGATTCTAAAAAAAAATAAATTTAGACATAAATAAACTGCATTTAACCTTTTCTTCATGGCTTAGCTTTCAAAAACTATCTTGCTAGATCTACTGTAATTTGCCATAAAAAAGACACTTAAAACTGCCCGCATCTCCTGTACTTAACCCCACTGAATTGCATGTTGAAAAGTAGGGGGTGCCAGGACACAGATATGGAGACCGGAGCAATAGGCTTTTCTATGCTCTTTCACCTTAAAATCCTGTAAAATTTAGAATGTGTCCACATGGCTTATCAAGGACGCCAGAAGCTGAGATATTACTACACTCCATCCCAATAGTACAGCTTCTAGGTCGAGTTGCTGTTGACAGAGCACCATTTTTACCCTTTTGAGTGGAAAGCAATGATAGTACCTGATAGCACTTCAAATTTTGTATTTTATCTTTTTTCTAGAAGTCAGCACAATTCCCTAGTTGTAATATCTTTTTTCTATGGTAATACCTAAGCCATTTTAGCTTGTGGACCCAACTGATAATTACACCAGCTTCCATTGCTGATAGGCTGAAGCTAATGAGCTTTCAGTTTGGCATACAGGTTGTCACTGAGCAAAGTATCTGTTTAGCAAACCATCAGAATTTGTGGATGATGGGAAGCAGATGTGTCATTAAGCTCTAAATGGAAATATCATTTACAGTAGATGCCATGTTTCATTTTGATAAACTGCAAATAAAAACCATGTGAAGGATGTAGTGGTGTGTATCCAATGCTGAAAGCAGTGTTTTGAAAGGTAACATTATTGATACTCTGCTAGGCTGGCAAATCTAAGATTTATTAGAAAATATGATATATGACTTAATCATTACCATGAAAGATAATGAAATGCTATCTGACATATGAGATGGTATCCCATATGAAAAGCTCAGAGAAAAGAAGCTGGAAGCAGCAGCTTTCCTTACTCTAACAGTTTAAAATGTGATTACTGTTTTAAAATCTTTCCTTTATGAGACTTCTCCATCCTCCATAATAACAACACCTATCCCCAATATAGCACTATGAACTTAATGAGCTAATTATTTCTCACAACTGTAATAAATACAAGCTTCACTTTGTAGACCAGGCACATGGAGTGCAGGGACTTAACTGGGACCAGCAAGTTGGCATCAGCTCTTTGCGGACTTGGTGTTGCTGTAGACCAGCCTTCCTTCATGCACCAACTGTCCTAGCTAAAGAAAAATTGTTGCCATTCTTTTTCATGACCTATAATGATCAAATACACTTTAATGTAGATATGAAGACACAGTAAACCATGCTTAATTATGGGGAAAAAGAGTCTTCAATTTATCACGCTCCTGTCATTTGAGTGCCAATTTACTATGCATGTATCTCTTTCACATCTTCTTCATTCTGAGTATTCTTCCTACTTTCTCTTCCTCCTATATAATCTCATTTTTAATGTCAGCCTCCACAGAATGTTCATCTTCTAAATTGCAAGTTAGTTGGAAGAAAATGCATGTAAATAACACTCTTCTTGGGCTGTTCTAATTCCTGTTTCCACAGTCAATTTTGTTAAGACTCTGCTTCAAATTTCCACTAAATACTTCTCAATGATTATGCTTCTGTTTCTGGAAATCTGATCTTGGCATTATAGCCTATTATGCCTTTTCTTTGGGTATTTACAATTGTTCCCCTTATTATCCATGTGAAATATGTAATATGTATGAAGCAAATGCAAATCATGCTACAATATCATCATAGTTAATAGCAAAGCTCCCTCTGTACTGACTAGGGATATGCTGCTGGAGAAGTACAGAAAGATGTTATTGGGTCACAAAGTGTGAAGTATAACAAAATGATGGGTTATGGTTTGCTAGAGCAATGCCTTGACCTGCTGTGCAGGTCTGCTGGGAGGCTACATATCAGCCATTCTGTTATGAATAGTGGTGCTGGTGAATCTCTGCTTCACCAGAGCTTAGACACATCAGCAAAGACAATCTGCAGGTCTCATTGGAGGGATATTCCTTCTAATCCTGAGAAAGAGGATTCCTTTACTGAAAACTCTGATCCAAACTGAAGTCCTGGTGTCACTTCCTCAAATAAGCAGTGGTTGAACACAATAAGCAGTTCATCACAGTGCATTCAGGTTTGGGTACTGTGTGCAGACTGTAAACAGACCATAAGCCTGTATTTTCTCATGCACATTACATGAGCAAAGAGGACTCCTAGAGGAAAACAAGGGTGTTGAAATGCATCAGTTTTGCTCACTAGTGCTTGATTGCTTAGGGAAGACTATCAGGAGAGTGAGGTACATGCAGCTGTGTGGTACAGCAGGTTTCCAGATGGGTCAGAAAATCTTCCCAGGCAGTGGGTCAGCATTAAGGAGAAAAAGTGCTGGTCATTATGAGAGAAACATGGCACCAACAAGCTCCTGAGGTGGTGAGTGTTCTCTGAGGCTGTTGGGATTCACCAACCTGCCTGTGGAGCTGAAGGCAATGGACTTGTGCTGATGCTCCTGTCACCCGGCACTAGCTGAGCAGAGGTGACAGAAGACAGCAATAAGAACAGGCATAGTGATAATGGATGGCTCTTACATGCAGAATGACAGACATACCTAACTTTTCATCATTATACTGCAAAATACTGGTTCCACTCTGTGAACTGATCTCCTCCATGCTCCCAAGCCTCTCTGAGGCTCATGGCACAATTAATGACAAATGAACAGCAATCAAATTAATTTCAGGAAAGCAGTAAGGAATCAATAGCAGTAGGGTGTAACTGTTAGTTAAACCATTAACTGCACGTACCTAATCGTGCTCAGAAGTTGGGGTGCTTTAGTTCTGCTGACATTTATAAATTGCTAAACCTTCACTTTCATGGTTTGTTATGTCAGATGAATCCCTTGGGAAAGTATTTTCCTCTCAAATGTTGTTTAAATGTCTATAATTCTGTGCTGAATGCAATCTACCAACAATTGCAGTGCTTTAAAGCATACAGTAAATTCCCTTATTTCTGTATCAAGCAACTTGACATTTAAGATAATTTGTTAACTGCAGCAAAAACATATAAACAATATAATTTCCTTGTAAACAGTTGCCATGTAAGACACGCAGTGTAATTGGTAACCTCTGTGGCAGGCACGAACAATGCTGTTGAGCTGTGGACGTGGGCGTACAAAATCAAAACTATTCCACTGTGTTGCACCTGCATTGGGTCTGCTCAGCTGGGAAAGTAAAAGCCCACAGAGGGGTTTGCTGCTGGAGAAGGTTCTTTAGTGGGGGGGGAAAGGCATTTTCTCTAAGGCTCATTCATCTTCTGTCTCTCTGCAGTGGAGCTGGGCTGCCAGGATGTGGCAGAGGCTTGTGAATCTGGTGGGTTCCATTCCCCAGCAAAAGCAAGTACTGCAGTGCTGGAGTCATACTGTACAGCTATTTGGGATGTGGATTCCTGTTTCTGGTGGTGGTAAGGGTGCTAAACGGTCATTTCTGAGTATGAAAATGCATCATTGTCCACCATGCATCAGTGCCAGGTTCATGGCGGTGGGGCACCTGAGAGCCTGTGAGTGGGCAGAGCTTGGGTCCCTCTTTCCAGGATACCAGGTGAGCTTTTGCAGTATGTATGACCCATAGCTATGTTCTCAGCAGTCCAGTCTGCCTTTTGTGCTTTTGGAACAGAAAGAAACCTTTTGTTTCTGGTGACCAAGTGTATAAGGATATAACCCTACACATCTTATTAAAACCTTTTATAAGCAAGGTGACAGACATGCACTCCACCATAGAGCAATTCATAAACACTTTGGTTGATGAGGAGAAAATATGCAATCACTAAAAGCAGTGTATTCTAATAAATTGCTTATAGATTCCTCATGATATGATTCTACTTTAGCCACAGTTTAGAGGATACAATAGATTTTTTACAAAATGCTGGATGCTTCCTGCTAGTCAATTGTAAACTGCACCAACACGGCACATATTCGTTAACTCACTACAATCATTAATACTCTGTAAGCTGTGATTCCTAAAAAAGCTTCTGATAGAGGAGAAAGAGGATTTATTTCTAGAGGCACATTATTCTGAATGCATCCTTCATCTAGCCACTGAAAAGATCCATTTTCCTCTCCTATTCACTTTGTTTTCTTGCAGGACTCTCTTTTGTGAACCACCTCTCTTTGCAGGGTCTAGGACTCTTCTAGGTAATAACTAGGCTGCCACAAGCCTTCCCCATTCAGATGCCCTTTCCTATTATTATAGCAGCTACCCTTTGTGGACGCTATTGTCCTCTTACTTCTATTTCTCTGGAATCAAAATCAAATGCTCTATTTCTCCCAGTGCATAATGGTGGAAACATGCTTTTCACCGAAAAGATCTGTATCTGTGGTTCCACTAGTTATCTGCCTCTGTACCGCAGTCTTTATTCTGAGTTTATATTATGAATCCTGCTTCTATTCAAATTGTGCTTACAGTATATCTAAAGGTACGTGAAACATTTGCAAGCACCTTATCTTTATTTAAAAATAAAGTAAAATTTTATTTCCTTCTCAAACGCAGTCTTTTATGGGAATAAGGGTTTATGTACTCCTGGTGCATAGTAACGGTGTTGCTAGGGGGACAGTATTTCTGCAGAATCTCCTTCAGCTGAGGTTTCATCTTAACATTTGTCAACTCGTTCAGTAAGAATAAAGCAGAGCATTAAAAGAAAAGCCCTGCATCACTCACATCACCTTAAATATTCTACAGATGCAAGGTAACAAGGGCTTTTTTCTCCTCTCAGGTATGATGCACACCAGCTTTGTACTGAAGTAAATGAAATAAGACTGCTTATTTAGTCTTCAAAATCTGTGCAAATGATGGTTTTGTCTTCATGATCAAGCATAATTATTAAGTGGTAAATGCACATTTAGTACACAGAGCCATAATGAAGTAGGGGCTTGTTTACTCAAAAAAAGGCTAAGAGTGGAAGGGTTCAGGGTCATTTTGTTTCTGCGAAAGCTGAGATTTTGTAGCAATTCTCACAGGCCAGGATGCAGGACCTATCTAACCAAACACCACGCCACACTTTTTAGTATGTACTCACTTTCAAGTTCCCAAGTGTTTATGAACATATGTTCTTAAGCACACACTCAGTCACCAGCATCAGGAAGACAAAAAGGATTGAACTGAGTAGTTTTTATTAAGAAAGTTAATCAGACTGAAATTTCTCTTTTAACCCCATCAGAAACATCATGGCTACTGTTTTAGACCATGAAGGTCTTGACTTCAGGCAAACCACATTCTAAAATGAGCACGGAAATAAGATCATCAAATAAAGGGAATGACAAGAAACATACATCTTTACATTGGCTCTTTAAGGTTGTATGATACTCCCATAGCAGCCACTTCACCTGTTTAAACTGAAGAATATTCGTATTATTTTCAACAAAAAACATCCCAGCTGTATCTCAACAGAGGCAATTTTCAAAACACAGCCACAACATAGGATTTGTTCTTTTATTTAATTAGTTTAGAAGATAAGATGCTGTTTCTCATAAACACATCATTTTGTTTTTCCTTAAAATCCATTAGCTTCTACGCAAACCTTTAAATATTTATAAGATTTAAATAATCTCTTAAAGCACCCTCAGAGAAGACATTGACTCTTCTCTTAGTTAAATAGCTCTTATTTTTCTGGTAGGGGAATTGTTTAAGTACTCAGCCTACTAATTCCCCAAATTAATCACAATATTTTTATACTCAAATGTCTATTTTATGTAAGCAAAGAGAAATACGAGAGACAAACTTGTGATATTTATGTGTAAACTGACTTACTGCTTGTATGATGGGGATATTATGCAGCGATTCTGGAACTGGCTGTAAATTGAAGATGCTTTTAAATACCTCAGGAAGTTCACACCCGTCTAAATATTTATGTTAGAAGAAAAGTTTTGCCGCAAAATATTTCTCGTATTCACATTTCCTATTTAAAGCCCTCTGAAGTGTTCAGACTACTTGTAAAATGGGTGCTGGAGAACAAACAATATCACCCTTGGAAGGAGCCATGAAGTTTGTGAGGAAAGCCAGAATTAGAGACAACTCCAGAGATGAGCAGTATAACCCTTTGCCATAGCATCTTTCCTTACAACTCATCTTCAAAACATACTCGTGATTAAAACAGCTCGTGGTTAAAGTATGCTGCAAGTGAATGAACAGAGGCTCGTGATCTGTGTTTTTTTTATTTAAGTGACTTTATTTGGTCTGCTCTTTTTACTGAGCAGAGTTTTGGTTTCTTTGCTTGCTTCTGCTACTGGCAGAGTTGCTATGTCTCTCTAGAGTTAAATTAAATACCAGCCTTAAGATGTCTTTTTAGAACAATTAATTGTGCTTAGAGATACTGCAAAAAACAGCCTCCAGCATCATTCAAGTTCAACACTGTTTTCCTACATGTTCGCCTTGTGCTGAACCCCTCAGCTGAATCCAGTGCTTCTTGGGCGCATTCTGCCATGAAGCATATCTGCCTTTTCACATTCACTCTTCTTCCTCTGCCCACCACATTACCCCCAGCAGCTACTTGGCAGCCGCAGCAAACTGGCACCAGTAGAAATTACCTCACTGGTGGAGAAATAATTAATGACAAAACCCAAACCCATCCATACACATGGTTTCATCCTACAAGTATGTTCTTGAAGGTCATTCATATTAACATTCTTAAAACAGGCATTGTGCAACTGTCGCCAACACCAGCGTCAGCATAGGGTGTTTTCTAGCATTAGCCTAACCCTGTAGTGATATGATAAAAGGTATTCCCTTTTTTTATTCCAGGGCCAGTAGTCTTTTTGGCTGATTTAGGTGTTTTTATTTGACATAACTTCCAATAATGACCTGTCTTGTTAGTACTATGAGTTCTGCAGGGTAAAACCCTTTGTTTCTCATTAAATTAACTAATTACTGTCTCACTGGATCAATGGATTTAGGAGCAACCGACATATTCGTGCTAGGAAAGGAACACTGCCAAATTCCATCACTTTGCTTGAATCTATTACCCTAAGATCTGAGCAGTAACAGAAATTTATCACCATATAATTAATGGTTTTAGTTGGTTGAGTGCCATATCAAAACAAGGCAAAATACAAGCTTTAAGCTAAATAAACAAATAAAAAAGGCACCTGAGGAACTGCATATGCAGTTTATTAAATCAAGGGTTATTTTAAACATATGAAAAAATATTTGGGGAAAAAATACCCAAACGCATAAAATTTTGTCCACAAGGCAGATGATATTCAGCATGCCTGTGTGTTGCATTCAATTGGCCAGGAGCAGTAAAGACTCCAGACACGTGCTCAGGATTTGCAAGGGGTGTTGGTGCATCCAGGCACACACTGCATGCTCCCCACCTTTGCTGGGAGCAGGTATCTGTACACTTGAAACCTGCCTCAGGGATGACTGCTTTGCAAAACCAGGCAGTCAGATGTCAGACTGGGGATCCCATGCACCGTGATAAGGCTTTACCCCACCCTCTGAACCTTGAGCCCCATGCCTATTGTTTATGACTCCATTAAAACCCCACTTATTTACTTTCTTGCCTACCTCTGCAAAGGAATATTTAAGGTCCTGTCCTACATGAGAAATACAAAAACAGGATTTCATAGGATTAGATATCCAATTAATCTCTAAAACAGTTGATCCATAAGGTAGGTGGACTAAATCTTAGCAGGTTAATGGTGCAAACAGGCAAAGCCATTTCTCAGCTGCAAGCACTGCACTATATCCTACTCCCAGCTTAGCTATCCAAGTGGGTTTATTATGTTTGCTGAGCTTTAATTTATACACGTTTTAACACACTCTTAGTTATTTTTAATTTGGAACTAAGAAACCCTGGCAAATCTCTTTCTATATAATTAGAATTTCTCCTTTGATTTGTTATTTAGTCATTATTTTCTTATTTCCACTTTATTTTCTGGGAATAAATCCCCTTATTCATTTGTTTCAATGAAGCTTGAAGAAAGGTCATTTAAATTGATTCACCTTTCTTATCTCCCTTGTGTTTATTCTATAATCCTACCTTCCATTGTGTGGAGAATAGCTTTCTTTTCACTGCTTGTTTCTGCCAGAAGTAAAATAGTAACCTTTTATTAAATAAATCTGGGAAGGCTGTGCTCCAAATCCATATTATCACTAGCTTGGGGAAACAAATTATTTCACAAACTTAAGAAAAGAAAACATGCAGCACTTTTTGCAGTTTGATGCTAAATGGCCTGAACTTACTGCCTCAAGCCCCGTAAATGACTAAGGGGAATACTTTAGTATAATCTGCAAAAGCAAATGCACACATAAACATTCAGGCAGCCAACTGTAAGAGCAATTTTCAATTGCTGTGTGGAGGTGAGGAACATCAGTGATCTCTGTGATGCTGGATGCTGGGGCATGCAGATAGCCATTTTTTTCCTGCTATTCCCTGGTGTTTCCATGTTTAAGAGCACTGTCCAAACTCACCAACTTGCCTCATAACACACCACATAGCTTCTGGAGCTCTACCAGGCTTCAGCCTTGAAGGGAACATTTCTATTCTTGATTCCTAACCTGGAATATGTATTATTTACCTCTTTGTGCACTTTTTAGCTTTTTTAAATGCAAATCTAACCTGGAAAACACCAAGTGGACCAGAGAAATTTTGTACAAGGATAAAGGATTTGATGTTAAAATAATCCTGAGCTACTACTCAGTTTGCCTTGAAAAATTACATGAGTGCATATTCTTATTTCCTGTTTATAGTCAGTTGACAAAGAGTGTCTATAGGCTCCTGCACTACTTTCTGGACACTATCAGGTTCTTGAAACAGAGAGATTTTTTTCTTTTCCCTGAGCAGATGTTTTTGATGTAGGACAGGTTTTATATGAAGACAAATGTTATTTTCTCATATTGGAACATTTAAGGAAGCAAGAGGAGGAAATATAGGATTGAAGCATACAATTAGGAAAATAAAAACAGCCCAGACAATTCTGTTAACAATATGTTCACACACCTAAGGGTGTATGTTCCTCATTTTAAACAACCAAACCAGTATCACTTTTTATAATGTTGCCAAGGTTACTGAATTTTTAATAGTCTCCAGAAGGTGGTGGTTTTAACCTACTGAAAGGCATCATTGTTTAATATTAAGAATATTCGGATGAATGCTTTCTCAGCTATGGAAAATCACTTCTTCCTTCAAAAACACCTAAAACTGCATTGCCATTTTAAAACCACTGGAAAGGGAAGGCCATTTTCTTACTACAAAAGTACTGCAAATAGCAGTTAGTAAAATCACCCTCCACATCACACTGGCATGGGCCTATCTAGATCTGAAGGAGCTCCCCGTGCCTGGCAGCACTGGGGTGTGATCAGGGATAGTTCTGAGTTTGGCAGCCCAAAGTTTTCCAATGGCAACTGTGAGGTTTGCATGGCTCCATGGCACCAGTGGGACATCTCCAGATGTGCTTGAGTTACCTCTACAGTGAGCCACCCAATACCAGAGATGGGCAAAGGAGGGTGAGAGAGGATGCGTCAGACACAGTTGCTCAGCACAGACTCAAAGAGAAGGGAAGGTGATGTTCAGAGGAGAGAAAACCATTTTTTAGACCAATATCATGGGCAGAATATAGGTAAGTGCAGGGAAGGTATAGAAGCTGTCTTCAGGATCACAGTAGTGTTAAGAATGCAATGAAATCTCACCTTGTAATCCCTGAAATAAAAAGGTGGGCAACCCTGGCTGCAGTGCAGAGACAACCAGTCCCACAGAAGACTGAAGGTAAAAGATGATGCTAAAGAAAGGGAGAAACACGCAGGACCCTGACTTGATCATCCCCATCCCAAAATAAGAAATGGGTACCAAGAGGAGGTGGGATTCCTCCAGAATCCATAATATTGTAGAAGGGCAGAAGAAATGAGATCTCTGTTTAGATCCTAGCAAACCAAACCTGCATACAAGGGGCTCACTACTGCTGTGGGCTTTTTCCTTTCCCTTCCTTCTGTAGTCACTTGCACAAACTGCATTGTGGCACCAACATGTCTCATGTTAATGTTGTTTATTCTTCCTGTTGAGGCATAAATACATGAGAATAGGTGGAAATGGCCTTCCTCCTCCATGCTGCAGGTTGCATTCAGGGTCACACCTGCAGAACATGAAAGAGAAAATGAGATAATTCAGCAAGCAAAGACTAGAGAGAAAGAGGGGTGGACTCAGTGGGGGGGGGGACAGGGATACTTCAGTTTTTCTTGCTATGTTATGTTTTGCTGCTCATACATGCAGAAGTACTTGAATCTAATGAGTTAAACTAATGCTCTGGAAAAACACAGTTTATAAGAAAATAGTGTCCAGTTTGTGGTATAGAAATATATTGGTCATATATTATATATACTGCCACCCACTTATCCAAACACCTGCATGATTATATATATTGAAATGCATTGATATTGATACAGGCAGTAATCTGAATTAAATGTTTGAATTGAGAAATGCTAGCAAATACGCATCTTTAAGTGCTAGCAACACTTCAGTAAGCATATATTAGTCTTTAAGTAATCTACAGACAGTGTTATAAACCACTTGAAAAATAGTTTTACACTGTAATGAAACTGATATGAGTCAGGGTACTGAAAGATACTAGGTTTTCAGGTATTTGAGAAATGTAGTTTACATGAGGGGTGGCCTAATGTCTGTGCCCACATTTGGAATCCGTGGACAGGTTTGAGATGACTCCAGGACATGCAGCGTCCCTTCAAGCTCAAGGGAGTCTGAGGGAGACTTCACAAGCTTCCCCTAAATTCTCACTTCTGTATCTAATTAGTACTTATTTGGTTGCTCGTTCATTTTACACCAAAAGTTTTTGGGTGACATGAAGTCTGTCATCAAGACCTCAACTAGTCACAGACCCCAACTGCAGCAGAACAAACCTAGTCCTTGCACTGTTTTTCAGTCCGCTCTTTGCTCAGGTTTGGTGACCAGGCTGTAGAATCCATGACATTCAGCTCACCATCCTCACTCGCCCTGTGCAGCACACCTCTCACATCTGTACAATACATTTTGCAGCACCCTGCCAAAGCACTTTCAAGGCAAAGCGGCATATTAAAACCTGCAGGCAGATAGACTCAAATAAGTTAGAAATCTCTTACCCCCGCCCCCAGTAGCCCAATAATGTCAGTGAATTTTTTTTTGTTTTCATTAGGTTTCAGAGAATTGCTTCCCTCTAACTGCCTGAGTGTTCAGTTCTGCAGTGCTCTTCTGTGAGTTTGGCTGTCCAGCATTGAGTGCCCCTGCTTGAAACTGGAGCCACACTACTGGGTGCTGCTATAATGACCTTCCTCATGAATATGTATTGCCAGATAAGTAAAGCAGAATAAAAGATTAGAAACTTTTAACACTCAAAACTCTCCAGAGCTTCTGTCCTGGAGACTGGAAGAGTATTCTGCTTCTTCAGGAGCAATGCACAGGGCGATCTCAGGGATACTTATGGATCATTGTTGTGGTTTCTTGGCCTTTAACAAAAAAGAAAAAAATAGAAGACCCATTTATTGCACTGCTAAATATTTTCCATTCACAATGCAGTGTAAAATACAGTGAGAGTTTTGTACAAAATAGAGAAAATTAACCACCAAGGAGTGATAAACTAATTACCAAAGAAAAATGTGGCTCCAGAATGCACCCGGTTATTAAAGGGTTTGAATTCATTTCAAAATTGGACCAAATTAAATTCTGCACAGAATGGATAGTAGTTGATATAATCATAATGAACATTACCATGTACTGTGCAATGAGGGAACTCAGATGAGCTTGCCAAAGTTCATTCTTGAAATCACTGCCAGCACAAAAAAATAGCTTCACCCACAGGTACAATACTGAGGAGTTTTAAAACCACTTCAGAGTGATGTTAGAGTTATGTTTCAGAAGTACCTACTTAAGTTTTGGAAATTGAACTGTGCTGCTCATTCCCCAAACCAGAGTCTTTTCCTGGATCTCTGATGTTATGATTTTGTGTGGTCATTCAGTGACCATCTGTTACTTATCTCCTTTGGCTCCACATCCTCTGCTCTGATCGTCATTGATTTTTTATCTTTTGTTTTTGCAAGAGGAGAACCATAAACTAAGTGCAGCAATAATTGCACGCAGGTCAGGGGGAAAAAAAGAGAAAAAGAAAAGCTCTTTGTTGCTGTAAATTGTTTATGTGTTTCCAAAGTGTTGGTTAGAAGCAGCCAACAAAAGGAGATATCGTTTTATAGAAGCCCTTTCACACTGGGATCATTTAGCTCATGTCCATAGTTTCATTACCAGCCTTTGTTTTCAGAGAACTAAAAGTCATACGCAAAAATTTCCATGCTAAGTCCCTGTATGGCATACAGAGATGTATGACATCTCTGCTGTCTCCAGTTCCTCATCCTTTTTGTACTCCATTTGACTGTTCTGTGCTTCTCACATAACCTGCAAATTTCCCCCAGCATCACACTGCCAGCAAGTCAGCTGCAATTCTCTCCCTATCAGGGCTGACTTTACCCCCCCCCAAACCACTACTACCCTCTTCTGACCAGCTCACATCTGGGGGCTCCCATCCCAAAGCTCCCCGTGCCAGCCTGGGGATCTCACCCAAACCTCAGCCTTGGGCTCTGCAGATGGCCCTGCTCTGCATGACCCTGCACTTCTGTTTGTTAGGCTGATAAACAATCAATCTGTTTACAATGCTAATTCTTTCCTATATTCTAACCAAATATAGATTTCATAACAGCACAATATTAAAAATAGAATCACAGAATTTTAATATACTATTCTGTCAAAAATTATCTTCAAATACCTTGCAAAACTGTCCTGAGCATAAGTTTTACTTTTTACATTATCCTGTAAATTTCAGGTACAGAAATGTTTTTGTTCATTCATGGCATAGCTATCTTTGGAATAAATTACATTTAGCCTGGTATTATAATTTCATTAGTTATCAATAATTCCTTTCATCAAGCTAGCTCTAGACATGGGAGAAAACCAACCTTATGCCGCTGTCTTCACATGAAAGCAATCTTACTAAACTCTGCCTTGAGGCAAAAAGTCCAAAGGGATTTCATCCTGAGGATTCCCTGTTTTCCCTTTGAAAGGGTGCTTCTCCGTGTTTCTGCAGCAACCAACAACAAGAAATCCTGAAATCCTTTGATGTTTATCCAGCATGTCCATTGATTAAATGTCTCCTACATAAATACTTTAAGTGCAATGTGTCTTCTACCTGGGGAAATAAGGAATTGAGATCTGTCTCAGTGGGATTTGAAAGATGTTGCAGTCTGTGCTGCAACACCCAAGATCCATAAAACTGAGGTTTGTACCTCCCCATTCCTGCATATTGAAAAGGGAGGAATCTGTTATTACACAAACAGATTTGTAACATTTGGCACCCTGCACAGACACTTGCATTTGGAAAGCAGCACTGAGAGCAGCTATACAATCCAAACAACTGTCTCATTCATGAAATATTGTCCTGTGACATCCATTATTTCCTTCAGCTTTTGTGTGCTAATGGAAGCAGTATCTCCAAGAACTTTTAGACTGCCCTGGAAAATCTCAACTTCATTTTACCTTTCCTAAAAATAGAGGTTCTCTGGATAATGCTTGCAGAAACTAGGCTTGTCTATAGAATCCAGCCATCTTCCCCTCCCTTGGAAGTCCCAGAATCATTACTACTGTGATCCTACCAGGTTTAGAGGGAGACTGTATCTTGTGATGGCTACAGATTATCACTTAGTAGATTAATACCTGATTAATACCCTTGCTGATCTAGTTCCTTTGAGATAGTACCTTTAAGATAACAGAAGAATGACTTCTTGGTTGACTTGACCTCATTTATGGGATGCTATTTTAACTTGGATGAAGTCTTATTATGAGCGTAATTAGAAGAGTGTGAAAGTGCATCTCGTGTGAAAGATGCCACAGTTCTTAATGTCATGGTGTATAACTGCAAAAGTAGACTTAAAGGAGATAATCTTATCAGTCATGGGAACACAATAAAAATAAATGCTCACCAGCAATGCCTTTTAAAATATTTGTGTTTTCCCAAGTTAGATATTTCTGTGTTGCTTACTGATCTCCTTGGAAGACCCTACCATTGCACAGGGCCATACAGCATGTGAAAACAAAACATGACTTTCAAAAGACAGAGCATCTGTCACAGTGAAAGGTCTTCCCTCCGTCTGCCTTCCAGCTTGTTCTTTAGCCTTTCTTTCTCATGTTTTCAGATAACGATCTTTGCCCCTCTGATTAGCAAAAGGTACATATATTTTGCTGGCTTTTCTTCCCTTCACCAATGGCTTCAAACCCAAGAGAAAGTTAATTCTCCCCCACCAGCCGTGACACTATAAACAAAACCTGCTTCAGCCCCTTTCTGTGACTTTTCCCCATTTTGTTCAGCAGAACCTTGTTAGGTCATTTGCAGTTACCTTTGTGTGAAGTAAGTCAGCAAACACAGGATTTCCTTAACTCTTCTCCTAAACTCTTGAACTCCTAGACAGCTACTATTAGGACTCCTTGGATGGTGAATCCTCAGAGGAGAATTGGGTTTGGGATTATTTTTAGGACAAAGTATTTGCCCAGGTTTACAATAGTAAAGAGATGTGGTAAAGAAAGTCTTTTTTGGCTTTTTAATTGGTAGTACTTTGAAATGTTTTGCTTGAAACGTGCTTTCAAAGTGTTTTCTTTAGTTTGCATTTATCTGTGCACTGCCAGCTTTAAAATGTTCTCTCAAAGGCTTCTGGGAATTATAGCTTAATGTAAATGGTTTTTCCCAAGTAAAGGTTTGTGCTGAAAGAATGCTGTTTTCTTTCCAAAATTAGAATGTGTTTAATTCCTAATTACAGCAATTGGTCTAGCACCTTGTCATGAGAGTATGAGTAAAAAAAAACGCTTGCGTGAGGTTCCAATTGAACCTTCAAAGTCAAAAACCCATTTTGAGAGAAAAGTTTTTCATTCAGCGCCATCTTGTCCAAGCAGTTCTTGGTGAGGAAAGTGATGGAGAACATTTTTGCATGTCAAACTAATCTGGGGTGCAGCTTTTCAAATGAAAAAGCACTTTAACTTCTAGCCAACATGGATTTCAGAGCACATGTACATTTACTTGATCTTTTTCAATGAAGATTAATTTCTTGGGGAGCACAAAGACTACACAAGAATCCTTAATTTGGAAACAGTTTCTGATTAAAAGCCAGCAAAATGTATTAAGGCTTCCAATTACCACAGAAAAACAATTAATTGCTTGGCTAGTAGTTTGTGACCAGTGTTTTTTTAAAAGACTGTTAAAGGGTGTGGGACTAAGAAACTATTTATAAATGTAAACTTTATATGCGTCAAATACATACATATGTCAAATATAAATTTACATTCCATTAAGCAAGCAGTAATCAAGAACATTCATGCAGGTGCACTGAAACAGAGACCCAATCTATGAACAGAAAGTTCTGTATGACGATGTTTTTTCCATCAAAATGATTTTAAGACTTGTAGTCTTTGAATTTCATTCAGCAAGAACATAACCTGGTTTTGGCTTTCCAGAGTTATGGTATATCCTTGCAGAATGCACATTGTTCTAAACACAAGTAGCAAGGATTTTCAGTGTATGTTGCTATTATATATTAATTCCTTAATGTAAGCTCTTCCAGCTGTGCATATTTTGCTACTGCTTTCTTTAGTAATCCTATCATAATTTCTCTTTTATTTAGGAATATTGTTAATGCCACTCTCAGAAGTGAAAGCGAGTTCTAACTTATGGCTTTACACAGATGAATTGTACTCAGGTTCATAATTTGTTATTTATATTTAAAATACATTCAGTGTATTTGGTACCAATAAGAGTAGTTTGGGGAAATACAAAATTGATTTAATGAAACATAACACATTTTTTTATTTCTTCTTTTGCATAGTCTCAGGGTCTAATTTTTTTCTTGCTTGCACTAGTTTGATGTTGGCTAATTTCAATTGACAGGGGTGAAATTATATTTCGTTTACTAGATGACGTGGCACCAGAGGCTCATTTTTATATATCTTGTCTTTACATTTCCTAATACAGGATAATAATGCTAAACACCTGCTCCAAACGTGATTGCTTATTCTCATGATTTCCATTCTATTAAAATATCACCTGGGAGAAAAAAAGCACTATTGTTTCATTTTAATAAGCAAGTTCAGAAACCACATGTCTGTTAAAACATGTCTTTAATCTTGGTTACATAAATAGCCACACAGCATTATGACAATCAAGCTTCTACCTACCAGGATGCACAGAGCTTGCCAGGAATAATTGTAGAGTGATTGCAGTGACCAGCCCTTTCCCCTGTTCTGTAACACTTTCTAAAGATAAAGATCTCGTTCATTCTCATGCAGTGAGAATGAATGAAAATGGAGAATGTCAATCCATGCACTTCTAACCTTTAAAATTGATCCTGCTGTGATTCAGTGATACTGGAAGAACAATATAAATAACTCAGTTTATGTGCAATATATGCTCATAGTAATATTTTTTTGACCTTTATAATATTTTTTTCTATGTAGAAAATAACATTTTTAAAGTGGCAAATGATAGAATTATGTAGAAAATAAGGGAATCAAGAATAAAGAAGGAATAATAGCAGGTTTGACATGTAATTTAACAGTTCAATGTGGGCATGACTTACCTCATTGTGTAGTTTATATATAGCTTAATTATGAGCTAAAGCACAATTTACTGTAGCATTATTTTCTTGAAGACCTGTTTTATACATCATCTAGTTTCCTGGCAATTTAAAACCATGTTTAATCTGTATCAAATTAACTACATTTATAGGTGATATCTAAACGAGCTTAAGATGATGTATGTTTTCTCTCCAGCCTATTTCCTAAATCAGATACAGTAGCTTAACTTAGAAGAGGAGCAACCTAGTGAGTCTCAGCTATGGCATGACCTCTGCAGCCAGCTTGGTTTCCGTCTTGAAGTAACGTAAGTCAGATCACTCACAAAAATTTCCTTTGGCCTTCTCCTTGAAAATGGAGTCCCATGGATCGTGTGGGATGTGGCCTATATGTCAGAAAGAATGGATTTTATACAAAGGTATTTTATAAGGACAAAGACCTTTTACTTGTGAAAAAGAAGTTATAGGTAATTTCTAAGGTGTTTTACGTCCACTAGAACAACTTTTCCCATATAATGCAAAAGATAAATCTTAATAAGCAGGTAACATTATTGTAAAGAAGAAGGGGGAAGGAGGTTGTTTTCTGCTGTGTAGATTGCCATTATATCGGTTGTCGAAATCTATGTTCATTTGTCTCAGAATTATGCCTTCAGGTGGTAGCTAACCATCCCACTGCTCAGTAATTACTCTTTGGATTATTTATCAGAATTATTGTGTTGTTGCCAGTATTTGAAGAGTTTTGTGTAAGAGGAAGTCACATACATTTCACTTCAGTTATCTAGTATTAGTTGGCATTTCTTAATACCACAGACTTCTTCAGGATGCATATTAAATAAAATGAATTTTACTTATATTGAATAATGACAAACTTCAACCAGTACACAATCCAGGGACCTGGCTCCCCAAGATTCAGCTAAATTTTCAATCTAATTCAAGCTAGATGTCTTATTTCACTGAGTATTTATTTATACTTAGAAAGTTAAACAGGGCAAGCAAGGTTTTCAATTAGAGCTCATTATAGTTCTATATGATATTTCAATGCTATAATCTCCCAGACCAAAACTAAACAGCAAACTCATGCTTTTCTCTCAAACCTGCTTTGCCCCAGAGAATATCCATATAGAATGCATATTGAAAAATAAAGAACAGGAAGAGAGGTGGAGGCAAATATTGCAAGCAAAATTATAGAAAATGATATGAAGCTTTAAATGTCACCTTTCCCAATGAAGTTAATGGCGGAAAGTCACAGGAAAAAAGATATATTTTAAGCTCTACTGTGTGATAAAGGCATGGCAACCTCCCAGGAGATAGCTACCTCTTTGATGAAAGGAAAGGTCCACTGGCTGTTCTTGTCTCACAGATTACAGCCCCTTGCCTGAAGCGCTCCGCTACTGACCTCTCACCACAGACCCCTATTAATATCACTGCAGACTGAGAAAGCTGTGTTTCAGTAGCTAGGGTAAGAGAGGATGATAATTTGTTACCATATAATGACCTTCCAGAGTGGGAGCTCATCTCAATAGCATGTTAAAGCAATTCATTCAGGTATAACAGAATAAATAGGCCAAACTATATCAAAAATCCCTGAGCCATACACTGTTTATTACCAATTGAAAGATAAGCTTCACAGAAGAAGTGACTGTATATTTGCCTTCTAGTATAAAACTATTTTTAAATCTTCAACGATATATTTAAAAAATCTTGCAATGCTGCCTGTCAGTTTAAGGTCCATGGGAAAAATGGGCTTCTATCTCAAAGCTTTGAATACTGTGACTAGCATTAGTTTTCAGCTTAACATTTCAGAATGTCTTTCATTAAACTTTATTAATATATATAAATTATAAATATATATATATATAAAAAATCTACTGGTATGGCAAGGGACTTGGTGAAGCTAGATTTAAGAAAATTGCACAGCATATACCCTAGCAAAGGTTCAAAGCTTTTTTTTTGGCTATATACTTACTCCCTTGCTGTTGCCATCTTGGGATGTTAGTAGTTAGGACCTGAAGCTATGGTTACAGATTAGCAATTAATCAGTGGCAAATAGGCATGTATTAATGTAATGCACGTACTCAAAAAAGAAGACAGGGAGAGAAAAAGTACTGGGATAACAGCAGGAACAAAACCTCTACCAGCACCAGTGGTTGTGCTTACCCACTTGCATGCAGTTCTATGCAAGCCAGCCTTCATCTCAGTTCAAAAAAAATGATGTATCTGCAAAGCAGTACATAGGATTATCCTTTGTTGCTTTAGAGAACTGCTTCAGCTGAGCCTGCCACTGGAGATGAGCAATAAAAAGAATTTTAAAAGAGCTTTTACATATCAAATCATTATAAAGAGACTGGAGATCACCCCTCTTCCCCTTCCCTCCTAAACAAAACAAAATTTTCTATCTCATTCCTTATAAAAAAAAGAAAATCTGAACAATTCTACAAGTCTTTTGAAATCTCTTTAGAATCTAAGCACTAAATGACTCGGTGGCACAGAGAAAGACAGGTTGATAAAATGCAGAAATGTGTAGGATTGAATGTTGAAACCCATACTTGCTACAGATTATATTTTGGGAGACATCCTGCAATTTGCCCATATTGTGTTTGAATGAATAGTCTTAAGATATAGCATAAATTTTAGGAATATATGGTAGAAAGCTTTCTTCATACAAATTCCCAGCCCTTTTAGATGACACTGCTATCTGCTGGGACTTGTTCAGACTGCACTGAAGCCCACAGAAATGGAAGAGAACAATATCTCCACAGCAGCAAACTTGGCAAGAAGTCAAAGGCAGTGGCTTCATGATAAATAACTTAGTCCCATGAAAGAACACCATTAATTGTGCCTAAACCCAAAATCGCAATGACCTCGCAGTTGCAGCTAACAGCTAAAAATACTGCTTGAAGGCAATGGGAACAAAGATTTCAAAGGAAGGAAGTTTCTCCATGTTCTCCTAATACTGATAGCTGTCTGTGCCAGGGCAAGGGTGTAATCAGTGATAAAAGTTGCAAAACATGTCTGAACTGATACACCAGAATGTTCCTGGTTCCCAAGTGAAATGAAGCTATTTTTAACAGCAGAGCCAGATAATGCACTTGTCTTCCTAGGAGGTAATTTGTTCTGCAAGTCAAAACTTGCTCACGTTACTTGTGGTGTGAACCTTTTCAACCTACCACCTAGCAAATTTTTTGCTAAGTGTTTTCAGAGTAATTGCATACACTTTATAAGCCCACTCACAAGAGCTGGAAGCATTAAATGTAGGACCCTATAAAGAGGAGGACATTGATTAAAATGAAAGCTACAAATGCTGATGTAGTGGTTTAAGCCCAGATGGTAACTTAGAACCATGCAACCACTCACTCACCTCCTCCCCTCCTCCTCCCCCCCCCCCCTTCTTCCCCCTACTCCCAGAGGGATGGAGAGGAGAATCAGAAGAATGTAACTCCCATGGATTGAGATAAGAACAGCCCAGTAACTAAAGTGTAACATAAACCACTGCTGCTACCACCAATAATAATAATGATAAGGGAAACAAGGAAAGAGAATACAACCGCTGACCACCTGCAGACTGATACCCAGCCCAGCCAAGCAGTGATCTAGCCCTTCTGGGTAACTGCCCCCAGTTTATATACTGGGCATGACATGCTATGCTATGGAATACAGCTTTGGTTAGTTTGGGTCAGGTGTCCTGTCTCTGCTTCCTCTCAGCTTCCCCTCCTCCCTTGGCAGAGCATGAGACTCAGAAAGTCCTTGGTCAGGGTAAACATTACTGAACAGCAACTAAAACCACCAGTGTTTTCCAGCGCTGTTCCCAGGCTGAAAGTCAAAACCACAGCACTGCACCAGCTACTAAGAAGGAGAAAAATGACTGCTATTGCCTAACCCAAGACAGCTGGTAAGTAAAAGTATGCTGGATGTGATGAAAAGTGTGCATACAGGCTCAAAGAAGCTGTAGATATGATTATCAGTAAATCCAGTATGCTTTTGGTATCATGAAGGTTTGCTTTGGACCTATCAGTCTATGATACAAATAGTCTGATGGTGGCCACTAGCAATGAAGTCTTTTAATGCCTAGTCATTAAGCATTTTAAGGCATAGCCATTCTCGCAGTCAGTGCTACTGACTGCACAGAACAGTTTGGGAGAATGATCTTTCTTTTTAAATACCAGCAGAATAGCTAAATAATGGATAAGAATAACTGCAGTGTTACTGAATGTTCAAATACGAGATGTGTTTAACACAGTCAAATTGCTGTGACCACATGTTGACAAATAACCAAGATGGGTCCTGTTTCATGTCTCATCAGTAACCCATGCTTTATTCTCTTTTAAGAGGTCACAGGGAATGGAAAAAGCTCAGAGGGGTGAAAGCAGTGGACTATATAAGTTCAGTCCATGCTGCTTTCTCCAGGTGTCCAGGATCGGCCTTTCCCTTTTTCATGTTTCAGAGCTACAGAAATGCTAGCATTGACAGAGCAATGAATGGATAAGCCTGACTCTTAATATTTCATTCATTAGTTTTAACATATTGTGCTACCTTTAGCTACCACCTTTCACTGGTACCAGAGATAAATAGGCATTTATACTTTAAATTACAAACTCAATATAACTTTGAGAAAAGGAGATCTTGTTCCCTTTCATTTGGGATTGGGAAGCAGAAAGGTCAGTGGCTGCAGAATATTCTTTTTCATTTTACTCTAGTGAGTAAATACTAGTACTAGACAGTCTATATCAAATCAAGTGTAAAGCAGTTGATATAAAAGCAGCATTCTTTTGCCTACGTGATTATACCTATTAACACAAAAAGTCTTTTGACATATATGTGAAGAATTCCAGTGGTTGTCTTTTTGATGTCAAGTATGAAAGAGCACAGACTTCATTAAGTGGCACATCAAAAGGATGAAAATGCAATCATTAATCTATGTTTTATGACATTCTCCTAACCATGTATTGTAGAAATCTATATTGCTTCAAGCAGAAAAATGTCCTGAAAAATTCCTTGAGTGTTAGAAAGACTCCATACTTTTCATTTTTTTCTGCTTTTTATATTTCCCAACCCCTTTATTTTATACCTCAACATAGCCTTACTCATCCTCTTCTCACTGGTGTAAGTTTAAAATCTGCTCAGCAGAGGCAATATTAGGGTTGTAAACTGCAAACATGCATCCACTGTTCTTGAGTCCTTTGTCTTGGCCACTAATTACTGCATTTGATCTGTTTGACTTTGTCTCTCACTGAACTCTTGGTGCAGTGCACATATCCAGACTTAAAGGAAGCTAATTTCTTCTCATACACACCTGACTCCTCTTTCTAATGTATTGAGGAATGTGTCTATGTCTGGTGACACCACTCAGATTATACTGTATTACATATCGTTTCTAATCAGCAAGGAGATCCATAGATGGCAAGGAAGGCAGATCTCCATCCTCACTAAGGATGCAGATTTGGGTCAAGATGTCCCTCACTGATTTTAGAAAGAAGTATCATAGCTGTGAACACTTTGCCTGGCAGGACTAAGCCTGCAGGACTCAGCCAATCATTTCTGCTGCTCATGGAAAGGAAAGAGTTATGTGAAGCTTGAACATATTTGGAAAGAGTTTGTACAAAGAGAAACGAATTCCCCACTGGGGAACACCAATGCAGGCAGAACGGTACAGAGGATCTGTGCAAGCTCCGCAATACTCACCTCCCAAGGAGCCACTCCAGAAACTCTGTGTCAGTACAGTGCTAGTTGCATCTCTATGCCAGGTCCTGTGATGGTATGAGCCAGACAAGAAACTGGAGACCTCATTTCCCAGTGCAAACCTGCTGTATCTGGCCACAGATGTATCTAAGCTCCTTTGTAATATCTGAGCATTGCAGTGCAGCTTATGTGGTTGGATTTTTTTAAAGAAAGCCTCTATTAGTTGTCAGGTTAGTCTAAAATTTCAAAAACATTTCTACACTTTTCCTGTGGTTCAAAATCATTAATGCAAATTAAACCCCTCAAATATACTGTGACTAAAAAATGAGAAACTTGATGATTAAAATGATGGATGAAATCCCAATAAATATAAAGATTTTGATTTTTAATATTTGAAATCGATAAAATTGATTTGACTGTGACTATGTTCTGAAAGTGTCTATATAGACAGCTTTCAGCTTCCTTCATTTCACACAAAACTTCATGAATTTTTGCCTGATGAAGAAATATAATTCAATTCATTGTTGTGCTTTCCTTTCGTACTTGTATTCTCCAAAAATGCTGTTGAGCAAGTTTTCTGGCAAGAATATTCACTTAAACAGAAGCTCAAAGTAAATATTGGAGGAAGTTCATGTAAGATTCCTTCTTCTCCAGCCACTAAATGAGGATATTAACACTGGAAATATCTGTCTGCAGTACAATATTTATCCAATAACAATAATGTGACGTACTTATGCTATTAAACCCAGTCAATATAGTTGGAAATAGACATGTAGATGTTCACTATACCAGACAAGCTACTCTACTGAAAACATTTGCTAACTGTTGAATAAAAGTAAGTACCAAAGAAGAAAATATGCACTGCCAGAGGGGAAGAGGGAGAATTTAAGTTTTCAGTCTGCAGAATTTGTCAAAGCAAATTTTGTCATTTAAAATACTCCTGTTTTATCTACTTACAGGGACATACATCATTCAGTCATGAAGCAGAAGTGATGTCATATGGCTTAACAGGATAATTTGCTTTCTATACTCCCATAATCAAATGCTAAGAATAATCATGCCAATATTTCTGAGCTACCTGTCATAGGGAAAAAATTTACTGAGAAAAATGTTCGTAATTCTGTGCAAAGGATAAATTCAACATTTCTCTAGTCTTTTCATACGCTTTTGGAGAAGAGAAACGCATTTTTCCATGTATGATACCCTTTTGATAGCAGTCATTTACATAGACTTACTGCAAATTCAGTATTCAGCATACAGGGATTGTGATGTTTGAAAAATCTGCTTAATATCTGTAGATGGAAACCAAACCCTACAGGTGAAAGACCTGGCCAGAGGGCACAAAGTTCTTTCCAGGCCTGCATGAGCTCCTCCTGGTGAGCCTGGGGTTGCTTGACACTGGTGTCCCCAAGACAAAGATTCCTCCTTTTTTCATACCTTTGAAAGTTTTACAATGCAGTAAATACTGTTGCAGTAGATAACAGTATAATCTTGCCTCCTACATTGAATTTGCCTCAAACTAGTGTACCATACCATGTTTAAATCTGAAATTGCCTGCATGTACCAATGGAGCAGGTGGCCTCCCTGGTATGACAGGAGAGATGTTTGAATACAAGAAGAAAGCATTGCACATCAAGGACCAGAGGCTTTTTGTATCAGGAAAAGCAAAATAAAGATAATGGAGATCCTCAAAATTATGAATTTTGTAGGAAATTAAAACCCATGGCAGAACCTCAAGAATATACTATGAGATCTACATAAAGTTGATCTCTGCACCAAATAGACAACTGTTTTTGGCACTTAGAGTTATTCATTAATCAAGGCATAAATACTAATTAATTTTGTTGCCTTATTAGGCTGGCAGGTGTACAGTGGCAACTTGCTGCCTGGCATTTGAATATGACAGGGCATATGCGGAGGTGGCTGTCCTAGCACTATTCTCAGGTGTACATCATGCAGAAAAGCTGAGCCAAGACTGCAACTGAAACACAAACTTACATCTATCACAGAAGCATTGTAAAACATCTGCTTGGTGTGTTTGGTCCACTGCCCTCATGCCTTGCTCTGAATGCTGTGCCCAGGACAAGAGATTTTGAGAGGTCCCCCTGGGCTGGGGGAAAGGGGTGAGCAGCCATCCATTGGGGCCAATGGGTATGGAAGCAGCCAAACACTCCTTGAGACAAACATCCAGGGGATCACATTGTCTAGCAGTCAACAAGGCAGAAAGGCATCAGCAAGTTAGCTTTTGCAAGGACAAAAGTGTTTAAGGCTCCCTCTTGGAGTCTTGGCAGACTCTTGCCTGGGTTCATGTCTTACCAGTTCCTTCAAAAGCCACAGTGCTCTGGAAACAGAGTCCTTCACTCCTCATGCAGACAAATGATTTAAATTAAACCCCGACATGTATGTCTTTAATGGCAATTTTGCCCTATTAATGTCAAGCTAAAATTGAACCAACATTGTTTAGTAGAGCAACTGATATTAAATCTCACACATGCACCTATGTGAACCCACTGATGCGTGTCTGAACAATTGCTCACTTTGGTGTAGGAACAAATGTAAACTAGCAATTCCCAGGTGCCTTGGACTGTGTCCGAACCTTGCAGCTTCTTCAGCTGTGCTCCTGCTGCAAACCCTCCTAATATGGTTTATTTGCATTCAGAAACCATGATCGTCAGATTATGTATTAAAGCACACTTTGAATCAACTAAAGTCTGTTTGAAAGCCTGAAAGGCATGAGGAGGAGGTTCTTTCCCTTAGTATTTACAGGCAAGGTAGGATAAGTTTTAATATTCTCTGCCTGGGCTTCACATAGGTGAGATTTTGTCTTTCATCATCATAAAATACAATCTTTATATCTCTCCCATGCAGTAAATAGCACAAACAGTAATATAGCTGTCAATAAACTGGCTGAATCAAACCAGGACTTCTTTGAGTCACTGCTTATATAGTGGCAATTAAAAAGAAAACAACACTTGAGATTTTCTACTCAGACTTTTCAGCATTCAGCAAGGAAAGCATTTCTGAATATCCCCCTTTTCTCTCAAGCTTTTCTCCATTTACTCTGAAGGTCAAAGGTTTAATTTGTATGCTCATCTCTTTCTTTCACTTTCCAACATATCCCTATTTGAAATTTGACACATATACCCATTAGCTGAATTTATTCTTTATCCATGCTTCATTAACAATGTGCTTTGCTGTATTACGACACTAATGCTCATCATAAAATGCTCTCTTATGCAATGTGGTTTACAGTGGATGGTGATTGATGGTATCAAAGGTAACATGGAATCTAGAAGGTATAACTTTACATGCTGAAATTGCAAGCCATAGCAGGAATCTCAGCAGTTAGGGGCAGATCCTGACCTTGCAAGGTCTGTTAGAGGGCGTAAAATGACAGCCAACTTCTCTGGCACAACAGCATTAACCCAGCTAATGCAAAATCTACACCCCTGCATTCCCCTAACCCAAGTTTGTCACAACAAACTCTGGCAGAACTTGATCTTAATCTGTATTATTCACCTGAAATGTTGAATATCATTTTTTCCACTAAATTGTGAGAAATTGGTTCTTGTAACTAGAAAATGAAACTCAGAACCATAAATGCAAATGAGCTTTTCATTTTAAAGCTGCAATTTCCTTTTCTGATGTACTGTACCACTTGTCCATGGAGTTTTGTCTTTTCTGGAAAATGATATTTTCCAATAGCATATAAGTTTCACAGGGTTGTCATGGAAACTGGGCCGCTCTTTCTCCCTCTTTCTTTCCAAGCCTTTCACCTTGAGAGGAAAATGGTTGTCATTTACAGCGCATAATTTTGCAGGTTAAACTTTCTAAGATCACTCTGATAGTGATGAAATACAATCCCAAAGTTCAGGGACACGGGAAGAGGGGAGAGAGCTCTTGTATTTCTAAAGGTGACAGCCAAATCCTTCACTGTCTTTTACCCTCATTTTGCTGCAGGGACAAAGGGTGCTAGACTAACACACTGGGTAAATGACTTGGACTCTCTGCTTTAGAGTGTGTTTACATGGCATAGCAAACAAGCTCTTGCTTTCTTGCCTTTGCTCCAACAGTGGATATGCTGAGCCACACCTGTTTCAGGGACAAGTCAGTGCCCTCCCCAGGAGCCGGGCAGTGTGGCCACAGCCTTGGCCATATCAGAAGCTGCCCTGTGGGAAGGGCAAGAGGTGGATGCTCACCCAGAGGGGCCCTGATGGATGAGTAAAACAGAAGCACAGACACAGAGAGCACAGAAACACCTTTGTAGCTAGGAAACAGGAGTTGGTTTTACCTTAATGCCAGCAAAGGTTAAAACAAATCTTCCTAAGGGAAGGAGAGAGGAACCTTGGAGAACAAAGCACTGTTTTGAAAGACTTTCTGGTTATTCAGCCCAGCTGAAAGAATGTGCCAGAGGAGATGGGGAATGGAGAATGTTGGGCTTGTTCTTTTGTCCAGGCACATAGACCCTTCCCCTTGAGTAAGACTGGTTCATTTAAGTCTCCATACAGGGGTCAAGCGCATCAGAAGCTGTATTCTGTGAGATACCAGGCAGCAGAACTAAGTGGATGCACTTGGCACGGCTACACTAAAGGGATCAGAAACTAGTGACAGCGTGCCCAGCTATGGGGGCCTTATCATGGCCATATAACAGCTACATAAGCAAGTCCAGAACATGATGCCCTAAATTCAGGGACAAAATCCCTTCTCAATATGCCATCTACTTAGATTTTTTGCCCATAAAATCTGAAAAATATATAAAAATATTTTCTATATAGAAAGTATCTTAAGGAAAACTGGAAGGCAGCATCATGAGAGAAAGACCTGCTGCTTTTATGACAGCCTGAAAGAAAAAATAATGGTTTTAGCCAGAGGAGTTTGAGATGGGTTTGGATAAATTTTGGATAATCATCTGAACCTCTGGATATGTGCCAGCACCATCTGAGGTTTAGCAATCACTCACTTTAACCCCTGCAAACCAATTAGCTAATGTGTGTAAATGCTTGAGGAATGATTTGTCAGGAGTCCTTTTAGTAGCACATGTTTAGCAGGGAGGAAAATGGATGTTAAAAAGCAGACTATTTAGCAAATGAGTGCTTGAAAGCTAAAAACAGTAGTAAAAAGTTCATTGATCTCTCTTTTTTTTTCCTTTGCACTACCAATTTCACCTATGGAAAGTTGTGCAGCTTTATATTCTCTGTGTTGGAATTTTCAGCTCAATAGAAGGGGTTTCTCATCTTTTAATGAATAGCACTGCTGATGCGAAAAGGTTTGAAATAGGCTTTGTGGGAATACTACGTTGCACTTTTACATAAAGAAACACTTGATGTGTTTGCCAGCTGTTTTCTACAGATGTTGTACATATGTTTAAAGGTCAGTGTTCTTTTGAGAACATCCATAGCTCCACTATCATTTATATAACAAACAAACAAACATCTCATGCCAGGATAAAGAGTTTTAAATACAAAATGTTACAGGAATAAAAACATCTAATCAGCAGATGAGGAATGTAAAACAGTAACTGAAGGAAAACCTGCCTAATATTCTGACTGTTGTTCCAGCTTTAGAGTGCTGGGACTGGCCCCATGAAAGAGCTTGGAAATGGCATGTTAGGAGGTGGAGAAACTGCACTGTCTCATGGCTCTTGTTCTTCCGGCCACCCTGTCACCAACAGAGATACCTAAACACATTGTCCTGCAGAGGTTGAGTGCCTGGCCCCATGCAGTCCACTCCAGAAAAACCTATCTATCTGCCTTGTAAGCTACCATGAAATGGAAAAATGGTCACTCTCTCAGAAAAATAATGAGACTTTCAGGCATCAAATTTCAAGATTGCTATGATATACAGGGGGAAAGGGGGGAGAATTAGATTGGGATTATTCTTGAATTTCTGAAAAATCAAAAATGCCAAAAGTGCTTGACCAAGTGCTGGCTTCTTTGAGAGAAAGAAAGGAAGAATTACAGCCTGGCTGTAATGTGCTATTTGCTCTCAGAATTAATACAGACCATTACGAATAAAAGGCATAGGTTTAATACTGGGATTTTTATCTTTTTTAAATTATGAAATTTATCCTGTAAATGATAGCAATTAGCTTTTACAACACATTATCCTGTAACACTGAATGATGCTTTGATTAGCAGCAGATAGTGCACAAGACTGGCCTCCAAATGACCTCCAAGAAAGTTAATGAGGAAGATTATAGTTTTAGTAATCCCAGATTAACTACTGAAAACAAAATCACAACTCACAAGTATTTACCTTGGGGTGTTTGTTCTTCATTTGCTGGTGTATCCTAGGTGAATTTGTATCATGAAAGGGAGTACCCTTCTCTTTGAAACATCATGTCTTCCTCTGTTCTCTGTATCCATTCACCTATAGATCTGGTTAGCAACAGGTTGTACAAAAAGAAAAAAGAGCAAGTTATGGTACTTTCATAATAGCCTCTTATCCACCTGGCAGTTTATGAGAGTTTTCATAAACCTATTCACTTCAGGTATTTATTCAAATACAGTGCTACATTAGCAAGCTGTCGCAGTACTGCACTTAAAGGTATCTTTCAGCTGCATAAAAAGAAAGTGCACATAATTACTATTTTTTTCATTGTGTTTTATTACAAGAAAGAAGCACGAACTGTTCTGGGTTCTGTTGCAGAGTAAAAATTCTCAATATACTGATGAGTTAGTCAGAAATAATTTAGAATTCTTCTTTCTTGGTGTGACCATTAAACATTTTAGGGTATGTTTTTCTTTCCTATTGGAAACATTCAGTTTTCCTTAACAGATGAAAGCTCATGCTTTTTGGATTAAGGATATTAATTTTTATTCCCCAAACTTGTCAACAGATGCACAGACTGGTCTGACCATCATGTCTAGATTATGCTTATAGACAGGTTTCCACAGACTCAGGGTGACTTTGGGACACTTTACCTTCCCCTCTCCCACCCATAGACTCAGGTTGTCAGAGCTTCTTTTCACTCATGTCCTGGCAGTCTACTGTATTTCCAATATAACTTGCTTTCTTGAATGTGTTTGTGCTGAAGAAGAAGGCCATGACCTTGGTTAAGATTCCTCAAAACTAGCATGATACCAATAAACAAGCTCTGTGTATTGCTCAAGGGAAGCTAATTGACAAGCATTTCGTATTTGATTTCTGATGCTTCCTTGAACAAGGCTGCGGTCTTAGTTCGTAGACTGTGAGTGAAATGAGAAAAGACCTGAAGCTTCTAATAGTCACAAAGAAAAGTAGCTAAAGGCAGCCAGCCAAGAGATAGTAAAAAAGACACTCAATGTCATGCAAATGTTTGTATTTTTGCAATGTATGTCACATGGAGAAAAATTCTTACAGGTTTTATGACATGGTGATTTAGGGAAAACAGTGTAAAATTTCCAATCAACTTCTGACTTTTTCAAAAGAATGGAGAATATTCATTGTACAGAGGAAATAATATACTTTTGAGTCATCATTTCTCAGTAAAATCCAGTAAAAGAGGAAATGGCTGACTGAATTTATGGAAAACTGATGTTCTAGTGTAGTATCTGCTACCAGCTGAAGGCACCCTGAAGAAAACTTGAGCTGAAAGCTGCCTAAAGAATAAATGAAGGCTACTTTTGTAGTATTGCTCCTTTTGTCTGCTACATTTATCCAGAATTAGCATCAGGGGAAAGGAAATTTAGTAGGTTATTCTGTCAGGCCATTTGCAGCCCATATAAATCATCTTGTTCATATGAAGCACAATAAATATTGTAATAATTGCCAAAGTTACTGTACTTATTTATGCTGTTCTTGCATACTAAGCTGCAGCATCCCAAGATGAAAGCATAAATGAAGGGAGAAGTTAGCTCTGCTCAAGCTATCAAATCTATGAAGTGGGTGATGAAATTTTCAATGAGAAGGCACTGTCCGTTTGCACAATTACCTTGACTTGCATTTAAAAAGAAAGCACTCTTGCTGCACAGTTGTAATTCTTGGTGGCTTTCCCTTCAAATGCACTTCTCTGTGGGCACAGCAAGTTAATAAGCTATAAAACACAGGTTTAATTACAGGAAAGAAGATATAAGATGGCTATGATTGAGAGGCTTATACACTCAGTTTGTTCATTCACAGTGTTGTCCAATTGGTCATACACGCAAACACCCCCACATTAATTCAGTCACGTTTGCGGAGCAAGCAATGCCACAGAGACATATGGTTGTGCCCAGCCATGGCTAAACAAAGCCACCTGGTTTATCTTCACTCCCAGTCAAACCCCAATGTGTCCCCATTTTCAATCACTGTAAATTGATGCTGGAGGCAACCCTTCTCTTGTCAATATGCGTATATTTGATCCATAGCAGTATTACTGTGATCATGACTCTCTATATCTATAGATGGGGAATATACCCAGTGCAATTCCATAAATAGCAAAAAATGTTCATTTTTGCTGGGTTTTTAGGATGCTTTTGGAAGTGCTATGCTTACTCCCTTTGGAAGCATTTTGAACATGGCAAGAAGTGACTATCCTGGCAGAGATATTTACAAGCCTCAAGCTCTTGCTAAATACTTAACATGAGGATAAAGCAAGGACTAAAATTATTATTTGACCACCTCTAGCTATAGTTTAAAGTGTTATACAGAGATTTAGCAGAAGGGTTCCCATTCTGCTAAAAAACACTTAAAATATTTGCTTAGTGTGTAAGCAAGCAACCTTCAGGACTCATCTGAGGACAAGGCAAGGCACAAAAGCTAAGCCACAGCAGCAGGGAGCTGACAAGCGAGGAGTGTACACGCTTAAACAAGTTTCACTTATTAAAAGAAAAATGTAAGCTTCTTTTCTCCGACATGTACTGCACAGACAGAGTCCTATGATTACATGGTGTGCCAGTGTATCCTAATCTCCACCAGCCAAAGGAATTAGACCAGCAGAACAATTAGGATCAAAGCCTATGTAGCCCCTCAGTTTTAATTCCTCAGGTGACATCTACAGATTACTTGAGCTTTTGGTGCAGATAATACAGGCTGTCACTGCTGTATAAAGAAAGGTAGATCTAAGATACTCCCTAGCAAAATTTCAGGCAAGTGCCTGTCAGTTTGCTGCATTTTATTGACCATGACATTCTTGACTATTGCTCACGAAAGAAAACAACTTGCTCTGTCTTCTATTACCACCCATAGCCAAGGGCAATGAAGTGCAAGGGCATACTCATGGAGGTATTTATTTGGTCTTCATCTGAGATAAAGTAACAAATATTTGAATTTTACATGCCTACTTCTAATACTGAAAGGTAACAGCATATATAGTTTTGAATAAACAAGGAGCAAGGCATTGGATTTTCATGTGTTGATGACATGACAGTTGAGAAACCACAGGAAAGCACAGGAATGCAAATATAGAGTGATGACATTAAAGCAGCAAAAAATGAGAAGAAGAAAGCTAGAACAGGTAAAACAGACTGTTCAATAGCTAAAGAATAGCTAAGACAATTTGAGTGAGGAAGACTGATGATCGCTTAATTTAAAGGAAAGTCTCTGCATATAGTAAAAGCTGATGAGAAAGGGAAAAAGGAAATTTTAAGAGTTCTGTTTAAATTTCTTTTTTTCTAGTTTTACTCCATATTTATAAATCTCATATCTTAATATGAAAAAAGTCTGATATGGTAATTATGAATATTGAAGTCCCTTATCTCTGATTGCCTTAAGATAAGGAAAAAAACTATATTTAGTTGTATCTATCTTCTATTAAGCAAATAGCTCAGAAGAAATATTGATACCTTCTAGGCTGCATGTCATGCTTAAGGGAGAATATTAAATATTTTAGTGACTTGTTACACTGAAGGGATTCATGGTTGCTGTCAAATGGATCTTCATATAGAAGTACTGAGTTCATTGAGGATGATGAGCACACTAGCTGCCTGTCAGTCAGGCTAAAATGAAAAAAAGCCATTGTGCTGCTATAATGGATGTGACAGTTTAAACAAAAGAAGCTATTTACCAAGGTACAGCTTGACAAGGCCTTTGCAGATGATGAGTCAGGTTTTGGAGGGTTAGGTACTCCCAATCACACAATGAGAACAGAGTCCACTTTTCTTCTCTGAACTGGTTTCTGATTTAAGGGCTAATAATCATGCTCATAAAAGGTCTAGCTGAGAGGTGACTTCTACGTACAGTATTGAGAAGTGGCATGCACCCCTTTCAGGTTGATGGCTGTGACTGCAGTAAAACATTAGTGAGGCCCTGAAGACTGGATGTGCACAGAAAAGATAGGTTTAGCAGCTGCCTTACTGATGTGTTGCTATTAGAGACAATTTAGAATGCTTTGAAAATATGAGAAGGAAGGCTATGTCTGAAATAATAATAAAATGAAAGGTGTGAGGAGAGAAATCAAGTAGGATAATCAGAGTAAATGGAGATCAACCAGTGTTCTAGGTTCAGCAGTAGCAGTTATTTTTCTCCTTCTTAGCAGCTGATGCAGTGCTGGTTTTGACTTTCAGGTTGGGAACAGTGCTGGTAACACTGGTGTTTTTAGCTGCTGCTCAGTAATGTTTACTTTGACCAAGGACTTTCTGAGTCTCATGCTCTGCCAAGGAGGAGGGGAAGCCGGGAAGAAGCAGAGACAGGACACCTGACCCAAACTAACCAAAGAGGTATACCATGCCACAGCACATCATGCCCAGTATATAAACTGGGAGCAGTTACCTAGAAGGGCTAGATCACTGCTCAATTGGGCTGGATATCGGTCGGCGGGTGGTGAGTGATTGTATTCTCTTCCCTTATTTCCCTTATCATTGTTATTATCGGTGGTAGAAGTGGTTTGTGTTATACCTTAGTTACTGGACTGTTCTTACCTTAACCCATGGGAGTTAAATTATTTCAATTCTCCTCCACATCTGTCCGGGAGCTGGGGGGAAGAAGGGAGGGGAGTGAGTGTGGGTTGCGTGGCTGAGTTGCTAACTGGGCACAGCAACCAGAAATTTCCTTTAGAAGCTGTCACTTCAGGATGTCTTTTTACCCCCCAAAGTCAGAGTGGAGTCGAACAAGTTATTTACCTCTTATGATGTGAATGAAAATCACTGCTAATCCTTGCCTATTTGACCTGGCACTTGCTCGCATTTAAGCAGACAGCACATCAGAATTGGAGGTTTTTAGTATCACAAAAGACCTCAAACTCCTTGGCCATGAAAGAGAAATAGTTGCTGCCACCCAGAAAACCTTCCCTATCTTGCAGAATTAGTCTCTCTGTTAATTGCTATGAGACAGAAGGCTGCAGAAATTAACTACTGATGCTTTCTTAGTCTGTTTAATCAGGAAAGGGTCATATTACAACTGAAATAAGATGTTTTTCTCATTAAGGTAGTGAATTTTAAACTCAGATTAAATTCTTGATTCAGGTACAGATTTGTCACAGAGGGCAAATCAATTAAAACTTCTGTTACCCACTAGTAAATGGGATAATTATTTGTTCTCCAGACCTTTTTGTATTTGCCAATTAACCCATGTTTATTTAGCCTGCAAGTTCTTGAGGAGAATGTCTGTGCTTAGCCTGCACACATCTATGATGCTGGGGCCTTAATTCATTTGGGATCAAGCTATAGTAGCACTTTTAGTATGTTCCAGACAGCAACAGAAAATTTAAGCAAAATAAATGTACTCAGCTACTCCTTTTTTTTATTTATAAGAGCCAAAGAGCAAACGTTCAGATAATTATGAGAAAAAGCAAGGCTACTGAACATAACCAGAAATAAAGATAGCATTGGCTGAAATAAATTGAAATAAAGGTACCAGTGCCTGATGTCAATGCTCTAGATTAAAGCTGCAACTATATCAGGCAATACATGAAAAGAATACAAACCAATTAATTTTTAACCTGTTTCCTGTTAAGTTGTTACACTATTTTATGAATCCATTTCCATTATAGAATTAGAGCTAGGAAAGCATAAAGACGAGATAAAACAAATACACAGTCCCCACTTTAAGTTCAATAATCTAACATCACTTAAGTTGCAAAAACCTGGAAGTGTTTTTAAGGTTGTCACAAACCCACTAGGCTTAGTACACAAGGCAAAATCTTTCACTGCAGATCCAGATTCTGTGTCAAAACCTAAAGAAGGTATGTTCTCCTAATCAAAGTTACAAATTAACCTAATTAATTTTATAATTAACCTTAATAATTGAAAGGAAAAAGGGTGGCCTTCACTAAGTTTGTTCAGTGTTTAGTTTCAGACTATACACAAGTTCATTCCTGCTAATAAGGCCACCACTACCAAATGTTGATGGGATAAAGTAGAAATTAATTAGCACATGCAAATGAAGATTACTTTTATTATACTGTCCCTAATTTATTTTTCCACAGAGCTATTTTTATATGAAGTATTGAGGTTACTATGTCTTAGTCATGTGTACACATTAGACTTCTATGAGAAAGCATATCCAAATAAACAAGCTTTCTAACAATAAGATTAATATTTACTTAAACTACATCTTTAAAACAAACTATTCCCTAACAATTTTAGTGAATGATCCTACTTGGAGTAAATTTTGCAGTACTTAGTCCCTTCAGATTTAGATCATCTCCCCTGAAGTTAACAAGTAAAAAAGCTGATTCGTTTCATTTAAGATTTAGTAAAATAACAGGATTTCATTAAATCTACAGAGCAATGATCTATATCTGCATACAAATCACTGGTCTACCACCTGGTAAGGAAAATGACCTGGAATAGGTTTTAAACTGTTTTGTATTCCAGTGCCATCAGCTTGAGCAACTTCCTGGAAAGGCTTTGAAGATCGAGTTTTGTGCTGGAAACCAGGATGGTGTCTTGCATAGGCTGCCCACTAAATTCTTGGAATGAATGGAGTTATCTCCCTCCCTGTCTCACTGCGATCTGACACTTTAAAGGGCAGAGGGCAAAGAAAAGCTTCTCAGCTGCTCTAGCAAATGCTGTCATGGTTATCCGTAAACTTAAGAGGTTTGTAGAACATGTCATCACAATGTTTTGAATCAGCACATGGCAGAGTGCTCCTAAAATGGGATTGAGGATATTAACTTCCTGAGGAAGGGGCAGGAAAATTGTGTGCTGCGCCTAACTTCATATAATCCATGGGGTTTCTAAAGGATGTTTGAGCTTAGTGGTACTCCCAGATGGGACTTTGCAGCTGCAACTACCAGCAAGCAGCAAGGTGAGAGGGGACAAAGAAAGTGTTCCATATAATGTCTTAGCCCTGATTTCCTCTCTCCTACAGGCACTGGGCAAGAGAACAAGGGAACGACAATTTGTAGGTGGTCAGTCAGAAAAAGGAGTTAGATGTAGAAAAAACCTCTGCAACTTGCCCTGACTTACCTGTCTCACAGTGAATAAGGGAGGCAGTAAACGCAGGCCTCACTGTGAGACTGGCACTTTTTAAGTGATTATTGAAGGCTATCTCTTTCTGAAGTAAAAAAATCTCTTCTGCTCCTGGGACCTTAATAACAAAAATTAACAATTGTATAGCTCATTTGCCCTCATTCCTTTAAGTGATGTAAAATGGGTGCCTATATGGACAGTGTTATGCACTGGAATTAATCCTGAAACAGATCAAGAGAAAACTAGCAAACAAACAAACAAGATTGTTTTGCTTTAGAGACTTACTGGAGCATATGTAGGCAGCATGCATCAATGGCCGCTAGCACTTTTACATTCTTGTGTCCAAATAAGAAGAAAAACAGGCAAAATTCCCTTCATCATGGAGCACTCACCTCTCCTGCTCTGTAATTCACTTAGTGTAGAACAATCGTGAAGTGGTGGTGGGGGGAGAATGTACTTATTTTGAGTTTTTTCATTACTGAAGCAGTGTCAAGATACACATCTGATGCTTTTAAAAATGGAAGAGGCAACTCTTGGTGCTGAAGAGCCTTTCGGGACCCTTCGTTTCAGCACAGAGTGAATTCTGTGGCCAACACTGTCAGCCCCAGTAAGTTCTTGAACCATGCACCATCTACCAACCGGATGTTTCTCTCTCTCTCTCTAGGTTGCTTGTTATGTGTAGCATTTTGAGAAACCCTGGCCTTCAGGAAGCACTCCTACCCATGCACCTGCTACAGCATGCAAAAGACAGCTGTAACTGCAGCTACTTCTACTGGATGGTCTGTTTTATTTCTATGAGGTAGGAACATGGAAGTTACAGTCACCAAGAGTTGGTATGAATGAACTGAAGGCAAAAGGAAGCTCTTCAAGGTGCTATTTAAGGAAAAGTCTTTAATACTTTAATTAGGGAATCTAATTCCTCAGAAATATGAATAAAACAAGCAGTTGCAGAGCATCTGCCAAAGCTGGAGCTTACCGTACTAAAAAGCAGATTTGAGGTATGAACTTCCTTTATTTCAGTTCTGTATTGCATCCAGATCCATAAATATAGTATCCTATAATCAATCGCACTCCTGACTGCATAACACCTGATCTTATTTACAGTATCATATATACAACACTCTTGAGTGCATCACACCTGATCAGAGCATACAAAATCACACAAAGAAAATGCTACCCAGAGCAAGCAGTGGAGTCCCTTATTAGAAAATCAAATTTCATGTTATATTTTATTTTGCATCATCTCTATCTAGACTCTTTCTAACCTTTGTAATTGCTACTGATTTTTATTATTGATTTTTTAAATACTATTATTTCCAAAGCACCTATACAATCCAGCATTGGTTCTTGGCATGACAGTATAATAGAAGAGTTGTGTCTCTTATGCAAAATCAGACATTGATGACTGCACACCCAGTGTGCAACTAATAGCAAGATATAATTTCACTGCTACTTATTTTACTGTCTACCATCAAGTCATTTGCCTAAACAGACAAAAACTGTGGAATATATTTCATACAAAATTTTGGGTGCCCTATTTTTATCTGCCGAAGCTGTGAGTAGTGGTTACTTGAAACACACAATATTATATACAGCGGTTTACCTGAAAGGCATAGATCAGCCTCAGCTTTCATGTTATACTGACTGGAATAAAAGCTGGTACTTTACTGGTTTAAATCCTTCTCAAACCACAAAGCTGGTAGCTTATGTACTCTATCAGCGAAATTATATTCACATCACTTCTATGTCATTCACCTGGTAAAGTTCTGTCAGCTACTAACACTCAGGGAGTTGGAAGTTAGGTCTTAGATTACAGAACAATACTTAGGCTTTCTACAACGAGTTCCATACAAAGACCTCAGAGTCTCCTTACAACTTTTGGGTAGATAAATACAACTGTACTATAAAATAGAGACTCAGAGGGATTTGCTCAACACACAGGGAGAGCTTGCCCATGATCACATAGAATGTATTTTATTATTATGATGGCCAGTTGGAGTAGAGCACCTTTATAGACAGATGTAAACCAAAGAGTCTTTACTGTTTCCTGAGAGTGTAACTGAACATATTCTATTTTGGTTTTTCTTTCACATCCTGTGTACTGATTACAATACCCACACTCAGATTTTTTTACATTTCCTTTTTTTCTCCTGTACAAAAGATCACAGGCAAGAGCTGCATCACATCTGATAGTACTGTGTCAAGAGCCTGTGCAATTTCCTCAGTTAGAATACTCAGGGAATTACCTCGGCTTGTGCTATAGAAATTCAGGATTATCCTCTAGCTTCTTAAAAAAATACTTTAAAATGATCTACCTGCAGCCAACAGCTGATTCCCAATGTGATTGCCAATTTCAATGAAGAAGCTCTTTAGCAGCCTGCAGTATATATTCTGGTATTGCTACATCCAGCTTTCCTGAAGCAAATGCAGTGCTTTTAAGGCATATGTCTGTTCTTCAATGATGGCTCATGTAATGAGAAAAATGAAAGTACAGTACATTCTACTCTATGCACTACAGCAATATCTATCCTACAGAGAATCTGGAAACTTGTTCTTTACTTCGATTTACAATGTATTTTAGCTCTTCCTCTGTAACCTTTGAAAGAAAAGAAGCTAAAACTTCATGATGATTATCAGTAGTAGTGAGAAACTTACCAAGTCACAAAAGCCATCCTTTGAATACTGAATGCCCTGCTCCTTTCAATGACTCCTTTTCAAAATGCTTTGCAAGTCTGCTTACTACAGACATCATCTGATGGACAGCCCAGGATCTAGAGGCAGAGCAGAGACTTCTGGCCCTCACACCCAGAAGCTGTCTGCTGCCTGTCTCCATTCCAGCAGCTCAGGTCAGAAGGAGGTGGAATGACTCTGACTTTATTTTACTGGTCACTTGCCAATTAGCAAGAGCCAAAAGAAGAGGAAGTTCAGAAGCATTTAATGTTGCTTTGCTTTACTTCTACCAGTGTTTTCAGTTTTATGTTATTCTCTAAAAACAATGTAGTACTCCAGCATTCAGCTGAATATCAAATTTACATATTCTAGAAGCATTTTTTCTTATTTATATGACTTGATTTTCTCTCTTATGTGTTCTGTAAGGACACAGAGCTAAGGAGAGCTCCACATATCCCACATGTGCAATACTGGCTGAAGTTCTGACCCCTCAGGGTTGAAAGCGTGACAAGCAAATGAGGAGGCCTGTTCCCAGTACTTGCCTGACTTGGACCACATGGGCCAGTAGAGCTGCAGAGACCTTCAACTTGAGAGAAGCAATGTGAAAGTAAAAAGAGCCTTTCTTCCAGATCTGGATATGGATGTCTGCCTGCCAGCATGGGCATTTATTATCACTGTCTGTCATATAGCATAGATGTGCTCAGGGACTCACAAGAGCTTTCTGAACCACTAAATGCTGCTCTGTTGTCTTTTTTTACTTCATTCCTCAGGCTAAGAGAGAATATTCCATATCTCCCTCAAACTAAGTAACATGAGCTCACAATCCTATACAGTCTACCTACTCAGAGCTATTCTGAAGATTGACCAGTACAAGCAGATCTGAGGCTTCATTTCTTTTTCCTGAAAATAAAGGCACATGGGACCTGTTTGAAGGAAAAATGTGCCTGTATCTTGTCTTCTAGAAACATGTTTCAAGAGGATTTTCTCATGTGATGGCATTTATTTTACTGCCTCAGTCTAGCAAGGAGCTAAGTTGACCAGTTGTGCTCTGTTCTTGTTGACTGGGATTCATGATGTCATTGATTTATGTGATTACAGGGATTATATCTGAGGGTATTCAATTACTTCAACATTCATCTGAGTTTGCTGCAGAACTGGGTATGACTTCTGAGTTCCAAATTATGCAATCAATGCCTTAAAATAATGTTACAGAAATTATTTGATCTCACTGGTTAATATACATTTGGAAATAAATGAAAACAGGAAGCCAGTTCTTTTATGTGTCACATAAGACTGCGAAATAAATGTTGAATGTTAAAGTTACAACTTAACTATCCAATTTTAACTATAGAGAAGCATAATGTGGAGATCTTCTAACAATACCCCTATAAAAGAGAAGGAATAGAGAAAGACAGAATGCAACTGTCAAAAAGCAGCTTTCTATGAAAGACTAACATTTGAGTATTTTCAGACTCATTTTTCAATTTTTGAGTTAGGAGGTAGGCATCTCATAAACTTTCCCGATATTTATTTTCAAATAAACTAAGGCATTCTTTATTGAAAACCTGACTTTAGTGTGTCATGGGTTCAGCAGCAGCAGTTGTTTTTCTCCTTTAAGTAGTAGCTGGTGCAGCACTGTGTTTTGGATTTTCGGCTTGGGAACAGTGCTGATAACACCAGTGTTTATAGCTGCAGTTTAGACTATTTTGGTTTGACCAAGGACTTTCCGAGTTCCATGCTCTGCCAGGGAGGAGGGGAGTCGGAAAGAAGCCAGGCGGAAGCAGGGACAGGGCACCTGACTCAAACTGACCAAAGAGGTATTCCATACCACAGCACGTCATGCCCAGTTTTACTTCTGGGAGCAGGAATCCGGAAGGAGCTAGTTCACAGCTTGATCGTTGAGTGGTGAGCAGCTCTGTCCTCTTCCCTTGTTTTTCTCTGGTTATTGTTGTTATTGGTGGTGGCAGCGGTGATTTGTGTTATACCTTAGTTACTGAAGAGTTCTTATCACAGTCTGTGGGAGTTGCATTCTTTCGGTTCTTCTTCCCATTCCCCCCCACCCTGAAGTGGGAGGGGAAGAAGGTGGGAGGAGTGAGTGGGCAGGCAGATAGATTTACACCTGAAACTACGACATAGTGAATGAAAATTTTTCCAAGCATCTTGAAAGCCCCAATAAATGTTCCAAATAAACATGTGGGTACATTTTAATGAGAAATATTTAGGCTGTACGATGTCCAGTCTTTTATATCCAAAAAGTTTAGGCTTTTTTAACCTTATCTGTTTAAGCCTTGATTTGAGAAAATTGCTATGAGCTTGAGAAATCATTAGAATTTTATTATTCTGCAGTCAAAGTCAGCTTGTGATTTCCTCAATTTGAATGATGGCAAAACATAGATGCACTTTTCAAAGCATATAGGAAGTCAGGAAGATACAAAGACATGTCAAAAATATGAACAAATACCAAAGATGGGAGCCACTAATTGCTCTTCTTTCATATTTAGCTGTGGAGTTGAGTACCGTGCTCTTCATTTTAGAGCATAAATTGTATTCACCAATTCTCACAAAATTGTTGCTGTAGAACAACATTTCATTGAGGCCTGGTTATATGTACCACTGAAGAGTAACAGCAGACTTGCTTACAAACTGTCCAACAGCACAGACATTGAAGTGATAAGCCAGAACATTGGGAGTGGTGTGGCGTGGCATGCCATGGGAGGAGGCGGCAGAGACAGGCCCTGAGTCCAGGCCGAGCCAAGGAGTCAAGCCGAACCCCGCAGGCGAGCCGCAAGAGGATGCAGGAGACCACGGAGCACTTCCAAGCGAGGCAGAGGAGGAAGATCTGGACTCGGACAAAGCACAGCTGGAGGTGAGAGAGCCGGCAAGTACAGCAGCTACAGCAGCCCCGGTAACAAATACAGCAGCCTCGTTTGAGAGCTCTGAAGGGTTTGAATGGCCTTTGGGTACCCTTGAGACC
>JASSUY010016200.1:0-16120 GCA_032466535.1 Forpus xanthops | reverse complement strand
ACGTGTTTCAGTAGTTCTCACCGGTCCAATTTGCAGATAAAAATGTGGTCATATGATCCTTTCAAAATAAGCTGCCACTAATTTTAAACACTATGATTTGTCCCTCTTTATTTTTCAAAATAGGATCTCACAGGATTTCACTCTATTGAATGCAAGTCCTTGAGTTGTGGAACACTCCCTGACAACTTTTGAAATTCCAAAGATAATTCAGTCCTGACAACATGCATGTGTGGTATGTCATTCAACCACTCATGATAATACATTTTAGCCTGTATGTTGGAGGTGAATCCATTTGCATTTTGTGCTCTTGCAGCTATCTTAACTCTGAAGTTACTTGAACTTCAGACAGGACAACCAAGTCTTTTGTCTACTGGTTACTTTAAGACTTCTAACTGCATTTAAATCTGACGCATCACTTAGGCTTCAAATCTGAGGGTTGTCTTTATCTCTTTAATTTTTCCCTGAAAAGTTAAGACTACATTTTTATTACTATTTTAATGAAATTTTGTAGGTTAAAATGAACAAGACTGAAATCACCACCATTCCTCATGCTACCTCCAAACATGTCCACAGTAAGAAACAGAGGCATCTTACCATTTGAAACTCCAGAGCACATGGAGTTTGGCTATTCTGAGTCAGGGTCACGAGGTTTCATATTTCCCTCCATTCAAGCCGTGTAACACTTGGTAAGCATTAGTCATCTACCAGGCTTCTGCATGTTGCAGTTGTCAGTGTGGCTGGAAGGAAAGGTAGCTTTCTTGATGAAACAGGAGGCTAAGCAGAGATTTGAAGCTGGCAGGAAGTCAGCATCAGTCTCCTGAAGCCATTAGTACTGCCTGACTTCTGCCTACCAGACTAGCAAATTGTTCGTGTTTACTCTTGAACTTTGTTCTGCATATGGCAGGGCAGACTATTAACAGCTGAAGAAATGGACCAATCAATAAAAATTTCTTGTAATTAGCTAAGCATGACAGTGCTGTTCAGTGTTGTCTGCAACTTGGCAATCTGTCCATTGCTCACATTTAGGAGGTATATTAGGCATGCATTTAACAGCATTTGAGTTTAGAGGATTACATGTGAATGCATGTTTATAGCTTTCAGGAGCAGAAGCTAAAATATTTTCAGTGAACTCCATTGCCAGCTAAAGAGAAACTGTAACTAAGCAACACAGAAACACCACTTCAGTTATTCATGAGTCGGAAGCGCAATTTACCTAATGTCTGCCTACTCCTCACCCCCAAACTCAAATGTATAGATTTACTTGGAGGCTTTATTTTTCTAATCTGAAACATGTTATATATAAACTCTTAAAAGCCAACATGAAGCTGAATCATCCTCACCACAGAAATTAGTGCAACAGTTTGATAATGCTGCATCCAGCCACAACATTTTCAAAACCTTAAAATATATTCACATGATTATATAGAGAACAAGATAAGGAATAAATTAAAGAAATGCTTTCCAGTTATGTTTTTCTCTTTATAAAACTGAAAGTGACATTTTACTTAGAGGTTTAGGACACCTTCACAGGCAATGGCAGTACTACTATGCCTAACAAGGTAACCTATCACTTGAACCAGGTCAAAAAACCCTTTTCCAACAATACAGTAGGACTGGCAATGTGAACTTTTGTGGCCATCTACTGTGATTTTAAGGCAGTATGTCATGCAAAATGCTTGTCCTGCTGTTTCTCCATCCCTACAAATTCTGTTCCTTCTCCACTTTCTCTGGGTCTCAGTGGATGAAGAAGGCAGGCAGAGATACTGTTCAATTCAGTCCTGAGCTAGGAGTAGGAGTTCTTATAGATCATTTAGCATTATAGAGGAAGCAACTTCTGTCAAAGGGAGGATAGTACATGTACTGATTTATATAACTGAGACATCTAAGCATTTATTGAGAAGTCAAATTTTTTCTACACCTCTCAGGTATAGAGAGATCCAGATGGTCACTAGTGCTTGTTCCATAAGAACGCCATGCTAATTATTCTACATGGGATTATACATTTCTGCAATCAGCAGCAGTATTTCAGCTTCTGTTTCCGGACAAGTAAGCAGTGCACAGTGAAACATACTTTCAAAGCTACTCGTCACCAGTGGGTTTATAAGGAGTATCATAACTTTACAACTAACTCCACTGGAAAAAATGGGAGCTACACCTGAAATTTACTCCTGAGTTCAGAATTTTAAGCAGACATGAAGTTATCCACTTTGTGTATTGCTGTCTTGCAAGATACGCAAAGTTAGAATAATTAATACTGCCAGTATTATGGGAATTCTGCAGAATTGTACCTGTTAGGTGTTTTCTCTAATATCGGCTTAAATATAGAAAGAGCAAAAGGTCATTAAAGCCACAAAAAACATCTGTTTTGGTTTTCACGGGTGTCTCATCAGATTAGCTCTTGTGTGGATATATATATATAGTCACATATGAAAATGTGCAATTACAGCTATTACTTAATTGTTGAGAAATGTCTCTGGTAGACATTTTTTGTCTTTTTCAAGTGGAAACAGATAAGATTTTCAATTGGAAAAGAAATACGCCTGCACATATGATTGTATTTCACCATCTCATTAAAATATGAGAGTGTCTCTGCCTTCATCACTTTAGTATGTATGAAGATGTATGATAAAGTATGTACGGGTTGCCCAGGAGAGTTGTGAATGGCCCATCCCTGATGGTGTTCAAGGCCAGGTTGGACAGAGCCTTGGGTGGCATGGTTTAGTGGGAGGTGTCCCTGCCCATGATAGGGGGGTTGGAACTGGATGAGCTTAAAGTCTTTTCCAACCCTAACTATTCTATGATTCTAAGATACTGTATCTCTTTTCTCAAATTTTCAAGGTACAGAATGGGCATTCAAAAATGCTCAAGTAAATCCTTTATTTGCTGTTACAATTGCTTCTGGGACAAGTTACAGAGTTTGGATTTTTATACCAATTTTTATTACCGTTTCAGATTTAGAAAAAAACCCCAAACTTAAATTCATGAAATAAGAATTAAAAATACCTGGTTTGTCCACCTGAAGAAGTTGGTTTATGCTTTCATATTTTGATACAGACATTAAAAATGTACAATTTTGCATTTCATGGCAAAGACATATTTTTTATTAAAAAAAAAAAATCCCTTTTTAACCAATGGTAGTAACTGTTTTAAATGGTTCCTTAAGAGTCTAAACAACAGAATGAGACATCTGAGTTGTCTTGGGTCCTGGGAGCAAAATCACAACATTGGGGCTGACCTACATGTATTTTGATTAGCTCACTGAGAGCTCCAGTGCTATCAAGCCATTCTGTTCTCTGTTGGATAATGTGTGTTCCTCAGGCACAGTAATTAACCTTACATAAGCCCTTTACTTGGTATGTATTGATTGCATTTGTATGGGCTACACACATCATATTACCATAAGATATCCCAGTGCCAGGGCGGGGGGGGAGAGGGGTTATATTTGGAGGAGGTTAACTCCTTCCTATGCTCTTTTTATCACTGCCATTGTACTTCTGTAGGACAGGTACCTAACATGATGGTTTCTAAAGAGTTCAGATTCACCTTTAAGAACTAACATCCCCCTAACTGATACTGTAAGCAAAAAGAGCTTCAACAAAGCAAATAAAATAGGCTGCTTTTTGGCTCAACTCAGAAACAGACTTGCCAACAAGACAAGGAGATTTCAGAATTGTAAACTGTGCAAGTGAGAAATAAAAGAATTACAAGCTTAGTGTTCTCCTCAGGCTGTCATCCTTCTCCTTGGTTGCAGTCCCGCAGCTTTTCAGAGACTTATTTTCAGGCCAATAAAAGTTCTCTTCCTCCTACCTCAAGCAAGAGCCACATTTAGGTTTTAAATAATCCCGTCAACCAGAATGTGCTTTGTGTCTCTGTAACCCGTACCCATGTCATTCAATGGGCTTCAGAAAAGTAAGTAGATGCCACTCCTATTAGGCTTGAAAGTGGAAGTGTGAGTTCTGGCAGATTCCTGATACAGCTCAGAACATGGATACTTGATATCCAAGGGAAATATAACAAAACATTTTTCAGCTTTTCTTGTCTATCAGGCCAATTGCTCTGGGTTCAGCTGTAGTATTCATTTTTCTCCTTAGTAGCTGGTGCAGTGCTCAGGTCTCACTCACAAGCTGAATGAGGGTGTAGCCACAATGCACACCTTGAGATCACACTTGGTACCCCAGTAATGACAGCTGTTTATTACCATACAAAGCTGAAAGAGTCCAAATTTGAATGAACAAAACCAGCCTTTCATAAGCTGTATGCTATGTTCTTGAATAATCTTTTAAAATAAACAGCAAATAAAGTATGATTTTCTTTTCAGAGAAAATGACAAAATAAAAATGCCTTAATAGACTACATGCATATTTAAACATGTTTATACTTCCTTGTGAGCATGATAGATGATAGTACAGATGACTCCTACCTGAGTTACAACATTAGAATAAAGCCCTCTACATTTATAACAGGCCTCTGAAAGATACAGAGAACTCACTTGATCCCAGTCTAGCCACAGACTCATGTGTTATGGGTTTTCTTCAATCTTGAATATTTCCCATACCCCTGGCTCCCTAACCTGCTCCCCTATTATCTCATATTTCAAATACACTTTTGTTGTGGACTTCCAGTCTGAAACTGTCATAATTTTGCCCATTTTCTGTCTTTCAGCCTGTTGGAGCGCCCAAGTTCCTATGAGCATTAATGAACCCTTGCATCCTCTAGGATTTGGTGACCTTGCAACAGTGGGTAAGTGTCCTGAAATTACCTTTGCCCAGCCATTTATCTTCCCGTGAAACCTTCAAATTCTGTCTGTTGGTATGTTTTGCTTATCAGAACAATATTCAGCCCCGAATGGACTTAATTGATCATGTGAAAGATGCTGTTAGACAGTTTTAGGGATTACTGTTCTTTGAAGTACCCTCAGAGAAGGACAGTGGTTGTGTGTCATGAGGCTTCAGATGCCTTTTATTTTTCATCTCAGGCCAGTGAGTAAGTATTCTGTTGTACATTGCTTTATTTAGGTTTGCACCTATCTGTTCCTGAACAGAAGAAAAGATTAATCACACAAACACACTGGTACACAGATGATACAATAAGGAATGAAAACACTGTTCTCAGCTATGTTTTACTATCTAAACTGCTGTATGCTAGGACTAGTTCTTGGAAAGACTCTCACTTGCTTGAGAGTGGTCAGCCCAGGCAGGAACAGAAGGGTTCTGAGCAGTACAGAGCTTCTTAAATTGTACCAATAGCATTTTTAATTGCTAATTTGAACTTTCTAAAGAGTAAACTCAGTTTGGGAAAGCACAAAGAAAATTTAGTAATTGACATCAGATAAAGAGCTGGTAAAAGACAGTATCTATAAAAAAATTCTCTAAGTCCTGTGGCCTTTCCTTATGTATTCAGCTATTTAGAGACAGAGAATAGTATCAGTTGAAATACATTTCGTATTATTTTCCAGATGAAAATTAGTTCCGCAGCAGGCCTTTTCATTTCTTTTGGGTAGGGCATCAAGATGAAAGGCAAAAGGTTTCAGGAGCTTAGTGCTTTCATAAGAAAAAATCAAAATTATGACAGTTTCTCTGTAATAAGCACCTTTTCTTGCTTATTTTCATTAAACATATGAACCATATGCTGCTGAGAATGGGCAATCTTTGATAAACAGTTGATCATTGCTGTAAGTAGTATAGTACATAATAGAACTTAATAGATATTGGGTTTGAAATTAACTTGAAAAATTTAAAGTGCATCCTTTTTTTTTTTTCTATTACTCTGATTAATAGAACAGTGAAGCAGTTTGGAGGATGTGGTCAGCAGAATGACAGTCAGTAACTCTTACTACATAGATGGCTGTTTAGCATATAAAATTAAAATCTATGCCAAAGCTTTTAATCAATGCCATTCAGGCTCCAAAGCAGCACCATTCTTTCTTGCACTCTCAGGTTTGCCTTGCCTCTACTCTCCTTAAGTACTCTCCTCCTACAGAGGATCTGGTCAGCAATAACAGCAGCTGCAGGAACAGTGCGTTCAGCATGCCAGACTGAAATTCATGTTTCAGGAATGTCTCCTAAGGGGATTTGAGCAACTCAGTCAGATTCATAGCTTAAAGCCTTTTCACTGTAACACAATTACACTGCAGTAGAGAAGAGGAATGGACGGCATTTGTTTGCTGCAAATGTGCCTTGCAAAAACCACTATTACAAAATCCTTCCTTGGGTGAAAATTCCACTGACAATAGGATCTACCTCTGCTAGAATTACAGGCTGCTGGATTGGGAATATAAGGAAAAAAGCAGAGTGATCAACAACAATTTATATGTGTTTCAACATCCATTTGCTCAAAAATATTAGTTTTTTTTCTGTCTGAAAAGTAGTAACTATCACTGTCAGCAGGACTCAAGCAGTATCAGGAAGCTGAGGCTTAAGGGCTGTTTAGAAAAGCATGTATTTTATTTTTTCTGAGTCTGGCTGATTCCCATTATTATACAAAAAACAGGATCCTTGAAAAGGTTGTATCATCTGCCATAGGCAGGTGGGCTGCTCTCACTGACCAAGTTACAGATTTAATTGGCCTGTAGCCATACAATTTGCAATTTCCATCACACATTCTGCAATTCTGGCTGAGTCTGAGTCATGACCTGAAACAAGAGAGGAAACTGCCACTGTCTGGCCAGCTGTCTCATCCTGCAATGTAAGTACTGTGTATTCCTCTGCCTCGTGATTCCCACAATCAAGTCCTAGCCTTCCAGCACACCAGGGAATAAAAACAAGGGTATCCAAACATGGCCCTCTTTAGACCCTCTTTCGGCCTCCTTGTAAGTGAAAAGAAGGCTCACACACAGCAAGGGGAGGCAGAGCACTGAAGTGCACATATGCTTGTGAGAATTGTGTGATACAGGGTAAGAAGAAAAGAGCAAGGGATAACTTGGATCCTTTGCAGATTGTTTATGGTAGAGCCAAAGATTGTGACAGAAAAGGGCTTGGGGAGGAGACAGGGCCAGACCACAGCAGAGTTAGTTAAGGAACTTGTTTACCACTCAGCCGAGATCTAAGCAGGGGAATGAGAGAAGAAAAAGAAAAGAGGTGAGTGGTGGTGCAAGTAAAATAATAGAGGGAAGAAACTGTGAGAAGTAGAACAAGTCTGGAGATCAGCTCTCAAGACCTGCAGATGTTCACTCAAAGGCCCAAGGTTCAGAAGATGGTTGGGTTTCTTTACCACACAAAACTACCATTTTCACACTCTGTGCATGTACTCATCAGCCAGCAGTACAGCAGTGAAATACCTCTGCTGAAGCACAAGTCATCTGGTTGATTCTGCCAGAATACACATAGAGAGCTTGACCAGTCAGATCTGCACAACCTCTTCGGTTTCTCAGGGATTTGTTTCTAACTTTTGGCCTGACATAGGAGTATGGTTGTTAATAAAACTTCCATACAGTTTGTGCTGAAACCTGATGATGCTGCAGGCGAAAGAATTTGCTGGTTGTTGTTGAGATCCACCTATAGGCACAAAATCATGCATTCTTCAATGCAGCTCTTGACAGAGATCCCCTGCTCTTATCATGGGCTTCTCTTCCAGCAGAAACAGTCTGCAGGATCTCAAACTCCAGATAACCACTTAGGCCAGGAAGTGCTAACAATAGTAAATACCTTTTGTATCCCTTAAAATGAGTTATGTTTTTTTCACAAGGTAAGAGGGATTTGCTCATAATGGGCAAGCGGCTATGAGTCAGCAATTACATTTTTGACAGACAGTCAAGCAAACTCCACTGAGCTATAAGAATGCATCTGTGCTGATCTCATGGAAATGTACAAAAGGAGTTGTTTTTACATAACTGGAAGTTAACACATCACTCAGAACCAGAAGTATAAAAGAGAGACTGATGAGCAGCCAAGTTTCCCAGCAGATAAACCAAAGAGATTTCTAAGCCCTCTTGAAGTTGTCTTTGTACTCCTTCCTGGAAGAACATTTTCATAAGCAGTTATCTGTTATCCATTCTGTGCTTCCAGAAATACTTGAAAATGCATGAAATGTTAAAAATTTTTGATGTTGCAAAGTATCACATGATTAACTCATGACAAGTGAGTTCTGGTCTATCAAAATTTTTGAGATATTTAGGAAATCCTTGAAAAGAAATAACATCTTCTTTTGTAGCACCTAGTGCTAGTGAAGGCTACCCTTTTATATATATATATATATAAAATATAGGTAAATCCCTGCTATGCCAATCTATTCTGAACAAGTATGATCTCTCTTTGTAGAGTCCAGTTGATTTTAAAAGACCCACATAGATCTTAATGTCTGTATATGCAGGACAGAAATTTAGAAGTCTCTATGTGGACAGAGAACTTTTTCCATCAACTTTAGGAAGAGCTGGGTAGAACTCAACTGTCTGTAATGCAGATTTCTTTGAGACCGAACCAACCTTTAAGCCATCTCCACCCGCTTTGTATTCAGATGAAAGTGACACATTTAAATCTATTGAAAATGCTTACAGAACCTAATACTTCTGTATAACTGCTACTTTATAATATGAAGATCACTAACAGTTTATAATTTTTTTTTAAACAAAGAAATACTTTTTCTTCTGAGACAGAGGTCAAGGAAATTTAAAGGGAATATGATATAAAAACATTCTCAAAAACAGTTCCAGCGTGGATGGAACCATATACAAATGGCACTTAGTCAAGAATTTCTTGGAACTATCCAACTGAGGGGTTAGAGTTCAAAGACTTTAAAATTCAGATTTATTTCTGGCGGAACAAAATATGCAGTGTTGACTTCCTGCTGCTTAAAGTAAAAGGCACTGAGCAGATTCCACAAAAACAAATGGAAAATGGAGCCTAAGCAGAGTACCATAAGACAGACCAGCCAAGCTCCAGCACTTTTGTATTTACTCTGCCTTTTTTATCCCATAGGATAGGATACAACAAAATCTGATTTTGTATGTGTGCATCCATGCAGAAACCTACGTGAAATTATATAAATATATGCCTGCACAATTATTCTTTACAATAAATAAATATAATACACTTTGCTGTACATATTAGCATTCAGGCTCTGGCTGCCAGATCAGAACATTTTGTGTATTCTCATTGCTTGGAAAATGACAAAAAAGGCAACTGAAATCTTTGGCAAGTCATGTAGTGCTGCTCACAATCAGCATGTAGAAGGTTAAAATTAGAGTCAGATTTTGATTTTGACGTATTTTATAAATAACTGACATTTGTCCTGGGAATGTACAACATCCAGCATGCATTAGAAAACAGTCTTTGTACATCTGAGCATGCTGTAGCACAACAAAAAAGGAAAGCTTTTAAGGAGCAAAAAAAAGAAAAACGGCAACATGATCTTGAGAGACATAAAGAGGAAAATAATGTGCAGGGCACGGGAAATAATCCCTCTGCTCTGCTCTGCATTGCTTAGGCCACAGCTAAAGCACCATGTCCAATTTTGGGCACTGTATTTTGGAAAGATTTCAGTGTGAGAGGACTAGAGGCGGCAGGGTAGCAGTCTTCAAGGATATAGGAGAGTAATATTAAGTGTTTTCCCTGCCTGCTTGCACAAGACAGGAACTAATGAAGTGAACAAAGTTTAAAATTTTACATTGACAGGGTGAATATAACAGTGCACATACTGAAAGACTGGAATAGATTGCCTGGAGAGATTACACATTGTCTGCTATTAAGAGTTTCTTTAGGAAGAAATATGGTAAATGTCAGGAATGACAGAACTATAACTGATCCACTTATGGGGCAGGAGAATGAGGTACATGATTTCTGGAGGTTTCTACCAGATCTGTGGGTCCATGATTTGTTGAGAGGAGTGATAGCATGCTATGACATGAACCTCCCTTGTAAGTTGTGAAATGTCCTGAGTGTACTGTGTCTGAATGGAGAGATTCTGATTCTACTCACATTCAGTTTATATTAGTTTCCCTTCAGCGCAAGTTTTTACAGAGTCTAGATATCAATCAATAATAATGTCTTTTTGTTTAATCACTGAAATACAAGGTTTTCAATTGGATCTTTTGCATTTAACTTGAAGAGGCAATAAGTCACTCAGTGATTGAAAATTGGATCATATATTACATTTATGGCTTGATCTCTTAATTACCATTGTATTATATGTGCTACTACTGATTGTGCTAGTACTTCAACCTACTTATCTGTCCAATGTGTCCAAATTGAGAGCCCCTAGAAGTTTCATGCTATCAGAGCATGGCCTGCAGCCTTTTCCCTTTTCTTTCCCTATTCTTTTTTTTTTTTATCCATCCATTAGGCTTTTCCCTCACCTCCAGTAAACGTAATAATTAAAGTGAACAACAATTAAAAAAATTCAAGAACAGTGCTCCCCCTCTGCAAAAATACAATTTTAAAGCAAAATACAGAACTGTTGGAGCTAGAACATAGCAACAACTAAAACTGACATTTTCTTGACCTCAGATTTGCTTTAAAAGTTATGGAATATTTCCAATTGTGTAGGTGTATAAAATAAAGCAGGAACTCTAAATAATAACTTCACCACGTTTAACTACTCTTTCCACTCACAAAACACCACTTATACACAAGCAGATAGGATATCAAAATACTAGTACTGTTCAGATCTTCATTGTACATGTACTAATGCTGAGGCTGAGAAAATTACTAACAAAAAGATGTGCTTAAAATGCTTTCTAAGTTCAATTCCAAAGCATTAAGTGTTTGTACACTGATCGTGATACTAACATATCTGCATACATCTCACAATATTCATTATTGGGAATTGCTCTCCTGATGATCAGTCATCTCCAGACAGCATGAAGAACCCTTGTCTAAATACACCATGAGAAATGGCTACCTTTAACATGTCCTTTTATTATATATTCATTCTAAAAAAAAAAAAGGCTATTTTTTCCAAAGAAAAGGCAATTTCTATAAATTTTAATTACATTTTAAAATGTGTTACATATTTTTGGTAATCCCACTCAGGTGACGCAGGCTACAGGAAAGAGGAAAAGAAAGAAAGAAGGTGAGACAATTCATGTCTGAGCAATGACAGCAATACAATACCGCACACAAGTAACATGCTGAACTGTTTGAAAGCCAGTGTTTTCTGTTCTTTACAAGAAGCAGCAGTTAGGAAGATATTTCTACTTTTAACACAAACCATTTCCTAATTTCCTCACTGAAACCAGGATCTCATATTAAGATTCAACATGCCAGTAAATAAAAATGGTACTACTACCTTTCAGTTATATTGTCATCTGTTTTGGTTTGCATAAGTACACTTAGCTCAATCATCAGCAATGAGAACAGGATTTCTGGCCCTTCAGAATTTTTTGTAGTTAAAACTCCAAGCTGAGGATACACACTCCCATGAATTTTTGGTCCAACAGTTAGAATGGGAAAGAATACTGTGCAAGCATCATGGCTAAAAAAAAAAGGGTGCTATTATTTGCAAAATGTAATACCACCTGTAGTGGCCCTCATATTAAAAGAGCAATAAATCCAGCACATTAATCCAGGATTTGCAATTACCCTATATGGACTAGAATAATTCAACTCCTTGAATAATGGTTACAAAAAAGAAGAATAATAACAGATCATATTCGTTTTTCTATTTCTTTTATCTTGAGGTTGTTTAACATCACACAAAGTTTGTACACATTCTCCAAATAAATAAGCCTGTGGTTTATTTATTGAATGTAACCAAGTAGCTATAAATGAATTTATTACAAGTGTCTGAGGGAATCTTTGTGAAATACGTGTTCATAAAATAGTATTACATTCAGCTAAAAATGAAAATCCAAATTAGTTGCTAAATCCTATCATTATAGTGATTAAATCCATGGCTTACCTAAGCCTATATTTCAAATGAAATATTTATGAATTTATTTAAAATGCTGTGACCAGACTACTTAACAAGAGCAAGCAAGAGCTTAGCACCAAAAAAAATGCTGCTACAGCAGCTTGTCACCCTTCAGCCAGCAGCTTTATCTTTCACTAAATTCCGAATGCTTTTTTTCCTTCATTGTAAATGTACAGTTTTAGCAGCATATTTCACAGCAACACTGCAGCTGCACTTTAAAGCATAAATTCAAACTCAAATTTTCAGACGCTGAGCCAAATTTAACCTTATTTCCATATTTGGATACTTACCACTGTAACTGAGATAAAGAAAATGAAACAAGTGACTATCAGAAAAGTCTTGCTGTTTTTCTCAACCACAAAAAGCCATGAGGTACTATTCATGATTTTGGCAGTTCACCTACCTGTGCCATTTAGCCTCATTCATCTCTTCTCTCTCCTGTGCCCTCCACCTGGTTTGAACGACCCCTTCAGAATGAGGCATGTTCCTTGGGAATGTAACGTACCAGCGTGTCACAAAGCCAACACTAGTCCATACACAGTAAACATTTCCATATCTATAAGATTACCTGTGTGTGGCTGAAGTACACAGCCAGTGCATTTCCTTCTAAGTTCTAAACAATAAGTAAACAGATATTTGCCAGAAGGAATAACCTTTGTCAGTAGTTTCAGCAGAAAATGCCAAAATAGCACTCAGGAATTAGCCTGTTAAGTGATTCTTCTGGAGCAGAAACATTTGTCTCTCTTCGTCAATTATTGGGTTGTCCAGCCCATGAATTCAGCTTCTAATAGCAGCAAGTCCTAGGTATTTCATCACAAGGTAATTCATTACATGGAACAATAAAAAAAGTACCTTATTCTAGACCAATCCATTAATACTTACATTGCCATCTTCTCCAAGATATTTGCGGCTATTCTTACTATCCTTTAAAAATCATTCTGTTGTTTAGTCCCACTAATCTATTGTGTTTGCAGATACCTCATACTACTGAATGATTTAATTTATTTACACATTGCATCTAAAATATGTTTCATCAGCTTTAAAGTTAGGTTTCAAATGTGTGATGCTTTTCTGTTCCATCTCTGCTCTGATCTTGGATTGGGAGAAGTAGCAACTGAAAGTAGAAAATCTGTCTTCCTGGTTTTTTTATATCTCTACATTTCTTGTCTGTGGATCTTCATAAAGCTACACAGTCCCCGATTTTCAGTCCCTCTCATTTGGAAATCTACACATTTTGCTTTGTGCTTAATGCTTTTTCTTATTTTACCAGCTTTTTGATACTAGGTGCTCAAAATTTAAATGTAGTGTTTCAGAGAGGATTAAAATTTTAGGTCTTTGCATGCAAACAAGCAGCTAAAAGAAACAGAATTGCTGCCCAAGCCTGATCAGCTACACTGCAGACAAGCAGGACATGGGGTATGTTCACCATCTGATGAGAATGGGCTGTTACAGGATCCCTTTCATCTTAGTCCAAAATCTGAGCACCAAAAGCCAATGCCTTCAGGCAGCACTGGTGTGGTGCCAAATGCCATGTCACACTTGTTTGGAGGATGGTGAATCATCTGCCTAGGTAAAGCACAATGTATTGCTAAATCTTGAATGAGTCTGTTTAGTGAAAATCTAAATTGCTGGTCCTGTATAAGGCCCGGTTGCTGTAGTATCACTATATTTTCGTCTAGCTAGAAAGGACCAGTGTGGTCAGTTGTAGGCAAGAACTAGCAACCATTTAAACTAAGAACTGACTCCTACATTCATCTATGTCCTTTTGCTTCAACCCAACCTGAAGCTTTTATAGTATTAAAGACACAGGAAAGATTTATGGGGTTTTATCTGTACAAGTGAAGTCTGCACACGCTGTGGTTTCATTAGGGAGATGAATTTTCTCCTGGTAAGTAACTGGACATATATGAGATTGCAATGACAGACACTAATAAATTATATTATGACTGAAGTAATTTTATAAATGGTTGTATCCTTTTTCATCTCTACTGTTACTGGAAGGGGGAATCACAGTGTTACAGTTGGTGTGGCTTGGCTAAACATTTTGTAGTGTGTAATGTGCATATTCCCAGAAGCACAGGCATTTCTCTGAGCAAAAGGAACATGTCCATACACTGTCTTTCCAGGCAGCTTTACCTTCTAAATATTCAATATAGCTGCCCACAGGCTTGTTTAGACTAGTACAAAGTATGTGGGGATTTCCTTATTGTGTCATCAGTGCTTACTAGAGAGAGCAAAAGGCAGGTGGATGTGAAGCTTGCTGCATGCTGCAGAAACCGATATGTCTTAACCATATTGTCCCAATGGGCTGCGTGGACCTGAACAGCTCTTGCTGCAGTTCATTTGAACTGACAGATTTAATGCTTTTAAATGTAAATGAATAGATCTAATACAAAGTGTATTGGTTTGTATTGCATGTTGAGATAGTACAGTTCCAATTCACCAGATCAACAGACTAAACCAAAGCTATTTTTATAATCTGCATGGTATATCAATACTATAATGGTTGCAATACCTCTTGCTCAACCCCAAGTTTCAAATTTATTTTTGTACAGAGGAATTCATACCACTTGACCTAAAGAGATGCAATAAATACAGTAATGCTGAGAAAATTCTCATGAAAGATACTCAAGCATTTGGAGAGATTATGCAAGTAGTCTTTATGCCTTTCTCCTGCCAAATGAAATATTAACAAAAAAGTTGGTACCTCCTTGGCATATATTGAGCCAATGAAAGAAAATCCTTTTGGGACAACAGAGATTCTGTGGAGAGCATTTAAAAGATTTTGCTTTACTTTCCAGACAACTCTTCATCAACACACCTGCATCTCAGTGAGAGACTAATAATCTGGAATTTAGAAAAAAAAAACATCTAAATGTATATATTTCTTTCTGAATGGCACAATAATTATCATATCAATATAATAAAATGGTCTCAACAGCTTTTATAATGACCTGAAAAGCCTTATACCAGGCAAGTTCTTGTACTAAAAAGTGAATCCTGTCCACACAGTAATATACATGCTGCATTTAAGGAAGAATTGAGTGGAAACTGGCAATGAAGGAAGGATGACTTTATACATCTTGTAGGCAGTTTGAAATAACCACCTCTGGCCTTGTTACACTATTGTGAGTGTATGTGCTGGGTGTGCACAAGTTACATCTTGTTATTTCTCCACTGTCACTAGGTATAGAACAGTTTTATATCTGAGCAGAAGACAGCAAAGGAAACATAAAGTACTTCTAGTTGTGCATCATGAATTCAAATGTCAAACAAAAATCAACACTTGCCTAACATTCAGCACTTGATGTATTTCCAAGAAAAATTATTTTCCAATAAAATAATTTCATATTTTCCAAAAAAATTCTATTCTAACTACACATGGTTGTTATATCTAAAGAGAATTTTAAACAATGAAGATCACCTAAACAATTCATAAGATTTGGCAAAGATGTCTGCTTTATAATTAATTATTTTCTTTTAAAGAAATATTTTCACCCTGAAAACAAATCCATGCTACATAGAGCAGGTTATAGTAACCATTCTGGATTAAAACTAAAAGCAAAACTAAAATTGTTTTAATTGTTTTTTATTTAATTTAATCCACCCCTAACCAATTAATTTAAATAACAATAACCAGCTCTTAAATAATCTTTTGATGAAAGGCTAAATGCAGATTTATTGCCAGTGATGACAAGAAATTTCCATGTGTGTATAAAGAAATTCTCACATATCTGTGTAAATCACTTTGCAGCGGTTGATTTGATAAGCTTGCAATTAATGTCAGTTTTGGAGGTATAATTCCTTGGGATGGTAATGCCATTGGTGAAATATATACATACACGCATGCTCTTAAGTTGTTTATTCCAGGTAAATTCCTGTAAATGGTCAAATATAGAGCACTGATTTCTTTCATATGCAGAACAAAATTATGGTTTACAGAATCACAGAATCATTGGGATTGGAATGACCTCTGGAGATCATTGAGTCCAAGTTCCTTCTTAAAGCATGTACTAGGTGACTTTTATCAAAATGCCCCTTATTGACTCACGCTTAGATAAATTTTCACTTTTTTCACCCATTACAACAGAGGCTTTAAATCAACTTCTAATGCTATTTCTATACATCCTACAATTTGAATGCATTTCTGTACATTATGTGATCGATGCCTCAAAAATTTTTTACGAAGCAGGTTGTCATGGTTTGAGGCCCCCCTCAAACAGTTCTGTGCACACCCCCCCCCCCCTTTCTTCCCCAGTCCCGGGGAAATGGGAAG
>JASSUY010016198.1:0-54500 GCA_032466535.1 Forpus xanthops | reverse complement strand
GGTATTTTCCTTTCTTCAGCAAGACTGTAAGCAAGGTCTCCTTCTCCGTCCCATGATTTGCAATAACTTAGTGTGTGGCTCCTCTCTTCCTTTTTTTCTTTTTTTTTTCATCTGTGGAGATTTTTTGAATACAATACAGAAATAGTGAACTGGATTTGAATAGATGTATTCTGGGTTAAGCAGCTATTTGTGATGTAAAAAAGAATAATATAAATAGCAAGTATATCTCACAGCCTCTTATTCTCATAAGATTTTTTAAAGCTTTGACAGGACTTTGAAGAATGCTATTTTGGAATCTTATAAGAACTCATATGGAAGTGTCATTTGTATTAATTTTAAAGATGTTGCCATCATTGTCCTCAAATATTTTGTTATGGCAGATAAATTATTTTCCAGGAACCCTTTGGAGCCAATCTTTTAAAAAAAAATGAAGAGAGAGAGAAAATAGGGAAAAAGGGCACTGGCTTCAGATGACAGGTGTGTGCTGCTCCCACTGCAGCCATCTAAAGCAAAGTTAAAACTGTGCATCTTCTAAAGGATTACATGTTAGCCTTGCAGTGTCATTTATCAGGTAGGACCAGATGATTTCCAGATGCTTTTTCTGACCTGATTGTTCTATGGAACTGTCAAATTACTTCTGCTGAATTAGACATTACTACATCTCTAATACAAAGATGTAATAAGAGAGATGCTGGTCAACAAACAAAAGCTGTATATTTAGCCCTTAAAGTGTGTAATAAAACAAATTATATAAGGGAAGATGATTTTTTCTGGCTGAAAAAGAAATTTACTGAAGTATGCTAAAATTAAGGTAATGCAAAGCAAAACAGATGCTGGCTAAATGAAGTTAAGAACAAAGTGGTTTTGAAGAACAGCTAGCAATCGAAATTTATGCTTGCAGACTATGAATCATAGAATCATAGAATAGTTAGGGTTGGAAGGGACCTTAAGATCATCTAGTTCCAACACCCCTGCCATGTGCAGGGATACCTCCCACTAAATCATGCCACCCAAGGCTCTGCACAGCCCTTCACAACTTTCCTGGGCAACCCATTCCAGTGTCTCAGCACCCTTACAGTACAGAACTTCCTCCTTATATGCAATCTAAGCTTCCCCTTTTTAAGTTTGAACCCATTACCCCTTTTCTTCTCACTAGAGTCCCTCATGAAGAGTCCATCCCCAGCATTGCTGTAGGCCCCCTTCAGATACTGGAAGGCTGCTATGAGGTGTCCATGCAGCCTTCTCTTCTTCAGGCTGAACAGCCCCAACTTTTACAGCCTGTCTTCATACACAAGGTGCTCCAGCCCTCTGATTATGCTCATGGCCCTCCTCTGGACTTGTTCCAACAGTTCCATGTCCTTTATATGTTGAGGACACCAGAACTGTACACAATACTCCAAGTGAGTTCTCACGAGAGCAGAGTAGAGGGGCAGGATCACCTCCCTTGATCTGCTGGTCACACTCCTTTTGATGCAGCCCAGGATACGGCTGGCTTTCTGGCCTTCCTTCTAAGAAAAGGCACAACTAAGACCCTTGGACAAACAACGCTTGCAATCAGGATCCAGGCTGCACTTTACTGTGCAAGTGATTAATCACCAGTGTTGGGGTTTATGTGTGCTACTGCACAGCAGCATAGGCACACCCCGAGGCCATGGAGATGCAGCAGCACAGACACCACAGAGGCCATGCAACCACATGCTGTGGTGCCTCTCTGCTTCAAAATACTTAACCCCCCCAAAGCAATCAGACAACTTTTGTTTCAGGGATTAGTTTTCCCTTTTCATTTGTGTTTCATTTACATAGGGCTGAAAATGGGAACAGGCAGGAATTCAAATTACTTGCCAACAGAGTACTAAGAAACTGACCTAAGCTGACCAAAAAGCCAAGGAAACAAAAGTGCAAATTGGTGTTGGCTCATACAAACCAGTCTGTATACAGCTGCACACATGCTGCTCTCTTACCACTGCCTTACACGGAAGCTCAACTGCAGTGTGCCAGGGACAACACAGTATCTTCTTCCTTGCAATATCCTCCATTTGCAAGGGTTGAATTCACAGTCTCCACTTAGTAAGAAATATATTTAAACCATTTTATTTACAAACAGAATTACTTATACACCATGGACCAGTTTGTCAAACATAGTGTAGACTAGGACTGGTATGCCACATAAAATACAACCCTCCTCATCAGCCAGTTAGTCATGCAAGCAAACAGGCCACATTCCTGAAAGATCTCAGTGGCTGGCACTAGACAACCTAACACAGGTATTTTGTATTTCATCTCCTGTCCAGGCCAGATTTCACCACCCTTAGGTGGTGTAACTCTATAGTTGATTCCTCCGACTGGGACTACTCAGAGAGTTAGCTGTGAGTTTGAATAAGCATAAGAACAACCCCAAAGACCTTCAGGAGATGCTAGAGAGAGGAATCCACTTGCTAGGGACTTCAGCGTCAAATAAGGACTTTAAGAGTTCATCTGCTCTTATTCATTATTCCCATCCTACTTGATTATGAGATGAGAATTGGTTTGTTCAGAAGCAGACGCAGTATCACAGTCTCAGGACTGAGATTTCAGGTTAATAATAAGCATCTAGAGCAGGTGAACTCTTAAAATTCTTCATCCAGTGTAACTTTTAATAAATAATTTGTTTTATTATAGAAGGAAAAAAAATACAATGCAAAGCAACACAGCACATATTACAAATATTCAGAGTTCTTCATCTAATAACAAACAAGAGGGTGTCCTGAGATTCAGTGAGTACAGATCTTTCAAAAGGTGGAAGTATGTAGTCCACATGGTTAGTAATTGGTCCAGTCAAGAGTCAAACTGAAACTCATGTCATGGATCTATCTATTCTTGAGCATTGTCCTGGTAAAGTTATTCTTGCAGTGGATTGAAAGAGGTCCAGACACACTCAAAGTCACTAGGTGATCCACAAGTTTAAAGAGCAGGTCTGATTCACTGGAAAGGTTGCCTTCAAGTCTGATATCCAGTTGGAAAGAGGGGGTGGAGGGTGAGGCTCCACTTTTCACAAGGTGATTCGTCCCTTTGCAAGAATTAGAGCTAAATGTAGAAATCACTCTTTGTTTGAACACATACATTTTCAGGACTTTGCTTAAGCAGGCAGAGCTCAGGACTTGGGGCGATATTCACCAGTTTTAGCTTTTTTAATCTTTTGCTTTTTAGAAATTTGTCACTAATACCACTCTTTTCTGGAACAAATGCATCAAGCCACCAGTTTGAAAAAAAAGCAGGGCAGTAATTGCGATTTTGCTTTGCAGGCAAGGGGGGCAGAAACAGTGGCAGAATTTTAAAGAAGTGCTAAACATCTACCATTTCAAACAGGTACTGTAAAAAGGCCACAGGCTGGGTGCCCACAGTCAGCAGTCCCATCAGCATTATGGCCAACACCAACTACAGCGCTAATAATTTTTTTCAGAAGGTTTTAGGAATTCTTTACATTAATCATTTTTTTGGCTTTTCTGGCAGCAATTCTCCTGTTCTCCTTTCTCCATTTGATTTCCACATCTGTCTCCTATGCAGTTTAAATTTGGAAAAGATCATTTTGGATAGTATTTGGAGGCAACCTCTTATGTTGTAAAGAATGTTTTACTGTTGTCATTTGGGGAAAGCAAGCTACTTTCAGACATTCCGTTCATCTTTTCACCTGATCCCCCCAAGTCCCAGCTCTGGAATATACTGAACAGTTGCCTCTATTAAAAATGACAAGGAACATTTAACCAAAATTCTGTTTTGCAGAGTACAAAATGGTTTGTGGCTCCCTCTTGCAGGGATAAAAAAAAATTGAAACCTCCAGAAAACTGAAACCCCAAATATATTAACATTTAAAGAATTTCTCCTGTTGCAGTGTTCATGTTCTGGAGAACTCATGAGTTTCAGCTGAGCCCACCCAGGAGCCACCCTTTGTTGATTTTAAGGGCAATCTACTGGTTTGCATCAGCCTGAGCATGTAGTTCAGGTTTTCAACAAGGGACACCTTTCCTCTTAAGCCACTGTGATGGTTTCTCCTTTAATAGTTGAGAGTGTAGTCTTTTTTCTTTTTTTACTGTATCTGAGAAGGATAGGAGAAGTCTTGATCTGGATACCTGGCTGGCTTTTTAATGAACCTTCCACAGTTATCCCAAAATAGATCCAAGTAGGGTCAAGCCTTTTTATTAATGCAAAGATGCGCTGAGTTGCTCAACAGCTAAGCCTGACTCCTGCATCTTTGTCCAAGGCAGGGGAGGAATTTATTTGCTGGCATAGTTATCTAACTACTGGGAGCTAGTTTCAAAGTTTTCATTTTTTAACTGAAATTCAAAATGGATTCATGAGATGCATCCTTTTAGCTTAAAAGAACCCCACCCACAAACAAAACTCAGAAGCTCCCTAGGCTCTCAGGCATCAGCCCCACTGCACTGCTCTGCTCTGCTGCTGTAAACACCCTGAGTAAAGCTGAGACCGAGCAGCTCAGACATGTGGTCTCTACTGGAGCTAATAAAGGCCAGAGCAGGATGACACTTGTGCTATACAGAACATACTGGGACCCATTGGAGGGGACCTTAGAGGCAGTTTGCAGCTGGTGAGGGTCAGAGCATCTCTGGCAGCCATAATCTTATTTAAAGACTTTTAAACCAACTTGCCTTCTGGATAGAACTGTACAGACACTGGATTTCTTGGTTCACTGCCAATTGGGAAAAAAAAAAAAAAATTGAAATACTTTTTGAGTATCCTGAAAAGATTTTTGAGGGATACTTTTAATATTTCTGGAATATCAAAGAGTAGGGAAATATTTAAAATTTTAAGTCAAATTAATGACACTTTCACAATCTAAAATGTTGCACCCAAGAAAATGAGGGGTTTTGTCAGTGGGATGGGATGCTAAGACTGTTTAAATCTGCATAACTAAGTAAACTTCTACTTGACTGTCAAAAACAACCATTAATTTGGGGTCAAACCCAACATTTCTCTAACCTAATCCAAAACATTTCAGTACTGAGCATTTCTTTTAGAGTTCTTGAATTTATATAAAACTCTAAAGAGGAGCAAACTGGAAGCTTTATTGAGACTTAATTTTCCTTTTTTATTCAGCCAAGCAGCAACAAGTTTGTGATATAATATAGACAACCTTCATTTTCTACCAGAACTTGCACTGGTTAGAAGTGTGAGGGGGCACAGCAGAAGGAAATGTTCCAACATTTTTCTTTTCTTTTAAATTACTGCCTCATCCTATCCCTCTTCTTTCCACTCAGCCTCTCTCTGGGTCTTTCTGCTGCATGGACTCTGACCAGTCTGTGGATGGACCTCTTTCTTGGTCACCATTTGTAGATCACCAGTCTAAATGGAGCCCTGAAGCCTGGGTGTTTCTAGGCACTGCCATATCAGATGAGTCGGTAAAGAATGGTGGAGTGCTCAAAAGCCAAAGTGACATGGCAAGTAAATGTGGTATTAGCTCAGAAATGGCATATGTGAGGGTCTCAAGGCACATGAAAAACGTTCTTGGTAGAAATCCATGCACACTTGAGGTGCATATCTAGATGTAAGGGATAAATATTGGTGATATGAATGGTGCAAATATCTGAGTGAGGGCAGATACATACATGGAGGGAGTGCAGGAGTGTCATGCAAAACTGAACTCCATGGAGATGCTACTGACCTGCATCAATGTGCAAAGGACCTCCTACCCTGTACAGTGAGCTTCAAAGCAAGCCCTGTGGCAAGCAGAACTGCTCAACATGGATTCTGTGCATGCACTGGCAATTTGCATGTGGTCAGAAGAGCCACAACCTTCTCCAGGGCAGCACAGAGCATAATCCTCCCCATTATGCCTTAACACCTGCACTAAACTAAGCTCAAATTAACCCAGCCAGAAATGCAGGCTTTGGGATCAGTTTAAGTAAGTGGCAGGAGGAAAGTACAGACACAATTACAAAAGCAAGGCAAGCAATTCAAAGTGGAACATACCAAATTAGAAGCCGTGAGGTGTTTACCGAGTCATTTGAATGCTGTCACACCAATGCTAGTCATACCCATGTGCAAAAACCAAGGGCACATTCAAATGGAAGTGTCATGACCAGGGAGCCTGTTCCCTAGAGCTGTGGTTTGGTGACACTCTTCTGCTGGCATCAGCCGTGTCTGTGCTTACTTCTGTTAATGTTGAATACTGTTTCTTGCCTTACTGGGCTTGACTCTTCAGATCGACTGTAAAACCAGCTAATCTGATGTAAAGGCAGTGTACCACAGCAGGGACTCTAGCTTCTATCCATTTACTAGTAGGGTGTTTTTTTTTATTTGTCAATCCACCCAAATATTCAACCGCTATTATGTCAAGAGGCACTTATTTATGATGAAGCATTGATTTCTCTGAGAAAAGAAGCCAAAGAAGTGACTGTTAAGTTAATGACTGTCAATGTAGTGACCGTTAAGTTTTGCCTGTACTTGTCATCATTAATACAGATGCTAAAAGAAAAAACTGCTAACTGCAAACAAAGGGTAATGGTTTCCACCCTGCAGCATCACCCCTGCATGTTTTTGAATGGTTTGTCTTCCCACCCTCTTAAATTCCAGAAAATGATGTGAGAATGATCTGGACACTACTCACTCTAGGGTCACCTGAGCCACAGCATCCATTGAACTGTATCCATTCTCCATGAAGATCTCTGTATAGCGGCCCATTTTGATGGCTTCCAGCCACTCGCCCACAGACCTGTAGGCACCGCTTCCAACTGGACTGTGCTCTACCAACAGATTTGATACTCTAAAACAAGTGAAAACATAAAATCAAACAGAATCAGTATTGAGATGTACCCAGTGTGACTCGGTTGTTCACATTTTTATACAGTTAAGATGATGCTTTTCCTATGGTTTCAGTGGCTGTTGCAGCCTAAATCCTCCCAGCAGGCCTCATATGCCGTGTTTCAAACATCCTGTAACTTCACACACTTTAGAGTCTGTTCCTGCCATTTCTGGTCCTCATTGCAAGCAGAAAAATGGAGAGAACTAACATCTATCCCCTTTACCTCTCATCAACAAGCAGGCTCGCTCTTACTTCAAAGTCTTCCATGTCACTCTTCCTGCTCTGCTTTCCTCATCCTTCTCTTTTAAAGCTCATAATTAAGTTACGATAGGCCAGAGCCTAAAAGCCGTAAGCCAAATTACATTTCCCAGCAGTGGCCATCAATGGCAGGCTGCTGTTAACACTTCAGGGACTGCTACTGCAAGGTTGGGTGGGGATGTCAGATACGGGCAGCATTCGGCAAGCCCTGCAGAGAGCAGCAGTGCTCCGACCATGAATCCAGAGGTAGACGCCTGCTCCTGAACCCTTGCTTAAGGCCTCTCTACTGCAACTGCAACCTGCTCAGTGATGCCATGCACGGAAGAAGCAATTCAGAAAAATAATAACCCTTCACTGCAGCAGAAAGACCGACACAGTACCTGGCACAAGTGACACATGCCGTGTACAGGTCCACCACCCTACTAATGATATGCAGAGAGGAAAGAGGGCTTGTCCAAGGTCAGCCAGGAAAGAAACTAGATTTATCCCTTGCTTTATAAACCAGGACATACAACTAACATAAGCCTTGCATAAAGATTATTACCCACAGGTAAAAAAACACATATTTTCTGGGTCAGCCTCTGACAGAATTATACTTAAAAAACTTTCAACTGGAAGGAGAGCTGGAATATTATATTATTATAGCGTTTCAGGAACCTTCATATATTTTACAAGCATATTAGTATTATTTGTTTATTTAATAGCAATGCTGAAGGATCCAATAAAATGTGAATACTTGCAGTACCAAGAACATAATGGCTTCCCATAACATTTTATACACATAAGAAATTCAAAACTCCTAAGTAATCATCATGAGAAGTGGATTTTCATCACTAATGTCAGGAGGTACCTACTGATATGCACATGCTGTAATGTAAAAAGTGACTTCCTCCCTTATTTGCATTAATGAGAATTTCCATAAAAAATAGATTACATATATAAAAAAATCCTTTACAGATGCTATATGCTGAAACTATGATTCATTTGGAATTACTGTGGTTGAGCATGGCAATTTGTAACTATAGTAATGCATTCCCAAAGCCTTGCTGTTCAGATGCTCCATCCACATCGAAAATACCCATAGAAGCTCTGAAAAGGAAAGGTTTGGAATTGCATGGACTTGTTCATGAAGGAAAGGGCTTAGCAGCTTAAGGAAATGGCTTACTGCCTATTTTCGTCTTTTCTGGCATAATAGTTTGGTATAAAAGAGTGCATGAACCACTGCATTACAGACCTGGAAAACTACTTGTTCTAAGCGGAAAGTGAAAGAGAAACATCACATATTTTATGCTATCATACAACTTTTCCTGCAGGTTTGCTGGGACTGACACTACATCTAATTGCTTAAAAGAGTAATTTCTTCTTCAGATGGTAAATGATGCATGTAAAATAGCTTGATGAATCAGATCTACCTTTTATTTAAATATATACAGAGGTTTCATGTTTCTTCTCTTCCAGTGAATGAGATGCCAGCACAGGAATGTGAAGTTGAGCAACAGCAGTCGAGCAGGTAAGATTAGCCGCACGCAGCTGTGCAAGGCTCACTCAGATGGTACTCACAACAGTACATCTGCTTGGGTCAGCACTACCAGACCAACCTCATCTTAGATCCTTTTTATTCCTGTCCAAGGAAAATGATGTGTTTTTTTTTTTTTATTCCTCATAGAATAAGCTTTTTGGAAGGGCCTCTTCCAGTGCAAATCAGGGAAATTTCGCTGCCATCAGTGAAGCAGCAATGATTTATACTCATCATTCCTTCATGACCTTGCAAGGGACTGAATGATTAGCAACGCAGATGGCTCAGAAGTAATACTTGTATCCTTTCAATGGGAATAGAAAAAACCTCTCCAAGACTCCAGTATGGTAGAGACACTGTTATTAAAACTCACTAAAAAAAACATTAATCTCTCTTAATTAAAGTGCAGCTTTATTTCTTGACCATATTTACCTTATTGTAGCCATTTAGCTATTCATATTCATGTTTAATTATGTATCTGCTGTTTTATTAATTTAACATAGCTTTAGTAAATAATTTGTGTAGAACTCTGGGTGGGAATCACAGAGGTCCTCTTATGATTACCAAGACTATCACAACTGGCAGTGGTGGCTAGCACGCCTAGGAATGGTTGTGGGAGAATGTACTTGGACATAGAATCCTGGACATAGAATCCTGGACATAGAATAGAATTGTCTGAGTTGTAAGGGATGTTAAAGATCATCTACTTCCAACCCCCAGCCACAGGAAGAGACACCAGCCATTAGATAAAGTTGCTGAAAGCCCCATACAACCTGGCCTTGAAAGAGGAATCATGGATGAGGCAGCCACAACTTCTTTGGGAAACCTGTTCCAGTGCCTCACCACCCTCATAGTGAAGGATTTCTTCCTAATGCCTGACCGAATCTTTCATTTTAAAACCATTACTCCTTGTCTATCACTACATGCCCTTGTAAAAAGGGCAGCTTTTCAGCTTTCTCATAGACTCTTTTTAAGCACTGGAAGGCTGCTTTCCAACTCTCTCAGCTTGTCTTCAAAAGGAGGTGCTCCAGCCCTCTGATTTTTTTTTTTTTGTGGCACTCCTCTGGACTTGCTCAAGCATGTCCATGTTCTCCTTATGTTGGGGGTCCCAGAGATGGATGCAGTAGTGCAGGTGGGGTCTCAAGAGAGCAGAGCAGAGGGGCAGGATCACCTCCCTCAATCTGCTGGTCACACTTGTTCTGATGCAGCCCAGGGTATGTTTGGGTTTTTGGGCTGCAAATGCACACTGTTGGCTCAAGCTGAGCTTCTTGTCAAGCAAAACTCCAAGTACTTCTCTTCAGGGATGCACTCAATTCATTCTCTGCCCAGTCTGTGTTTGTGCTTGGGATTGCTTTGAACGAGGTGCAGGACCTTGCATTTGGCCTTGCTAAACTTCCTGATACTGACACTAGCCCACTTCTGAAGGTCCCTCTGATGGTATCCCTTCCCTCCAGCATGAGGACTGTACCATACAGCTTGGTGTCATCAACATCTGTGATCTTTGCATATCCTAAGACTTTCCCCAAGAGAAGTTCTTCATTAGTATCACCAATATGAAGTCAACAGGCAGATAAGCTAAGCAGTGTTTCCTACCTACTTCCTGCACTCAAGTCTTGCCCTCTCTAATCTTGTAATAGAGCACAGGTAGCTTTATCATAGAACTATAAATATCACTGAAACTCGTATTTCTGAAAGACAGGTCACAGTAATTTTCTTTGTGGCAGCAGCACTGCATTTATACAGTAACTGAATTGCTCACCTGCCTGCCAATTTCAACAGAAGTATATTTGGGAAAAATTTCCTACACATAATTAAACTGGAGTAACATCCAAATGCAGACACACATAGGCTAAATAATAAGTGGCAACTCAACCCCAGGGGCAGATATTCAGACAAGAATCTCACTCTGAGAAATGGCTTTGGCCTGAATTTGTACCTGCTCGATGCATTAACCAATGTCTTCAAGCTGCTTGGGTTACGGATGAGCTTGTCCAACATGCTGACAATTTCGTCAAACTTGGGCCTGCTGTTGCGGTCTTTCTGCCAGCAGTCGAGCATTAGCTGGTAGAGAGCAGCAGGGCAGTCCATGGGACTTGGCAGTCGATAGCCTTCCTCCACGGCTTTAATCACCTACGGGAGACAAAACACAAGGCTGATGGCTTGCTTTTCTTTCTCTCATCTTTTCCCCAAATGCAAAGTGACTTAAATAGAGAACTCTTGGACCAGAAATATGCTCAAGTAAAATCTCACAACTCCCCAGCTCCACACACAAGAGGCAAACCCAGAAAACTTCAGTCTTTCATACTGTCTGTGAGACGGGTTGAATAACTTAGGTTTTGGTCACTGCAAAGTGAATCTAGAAAGCCACACAGCACTGCTGCAACTGGGGAGGACAGATTATTATGTCTCACTTCTTCAAAGCTCAGCTGAGGGCTGTAGGTTATATACCAGGAAACTCTCAGAGCCTATCCTAAGTCCATGAAAAGCAGCCTACAGGGCTTTCTGGCATCTTCTTGAAGTACAGTGATTTTATTTATTCAGATGTTGGCTTCTTTCTAAATGAAAAAGCATGTGCTAGACCACAAATTTGTATTACAGTAATAAAAGTCTGACTACATTTCAAAAGAGACTTTGAATGCTAATTGATGGATGGATGGATTCAAGGCAGAGGCAGAATAACCATCTCATATATCATTCAATACTGTCTGGGTCTAGTTGTTTCTTAGTGTGGCCACATTTCTGCCAGGAATTTAAAATGTCAGCCCAAAAGTATATAAATTGAAACCAGGAAAGGGTTGTTGCGCTGATTTCAAATACAAACCATCTCTAGTTCTGTATCTTAAACAAATGGTATGCACATGTGCTACTGTTCCTCTTGAAAGGCAGAAATGGATAAATGAGGGCAGAATTTAAGAAAGCAACTTGTTTTCCCCAGTTTGGGGCAGACTTACAGCAGGGCTTCAAGCTCAGCAGTTCTCATTTAGAACCATTACAACTTTCAGGAGAACACAGATTTTGTGTCAAGCTACAGGGGTCTGTGGTCATGCCAAGAGAGTCTCGGCAGCCCATCTTCACACCTACTCCCAAGATTCCTTGTCCAAAAGGAGCTAAAAGCAGCTATTTGCAATGTGGAAAACCACAGTGCTTTACTGATGGACTTGAAGGGCTACATCAGATGCTATTCATTCTAGGCACCATCTCATGATTTGAAAACATCCTGTGTTCAAAAAGAAGGTGCTGTGGTTAGCATGTAAGTTGTTTTCTTGACCTTTAGTCTCTATATGTGCAGTACAGGAAGAGCTGTGTCAAGCTGGCATTGCATTTCAGATGGTTCTGAAATTCGGGACCACATGTAACACTTTCATATTGTTCTCCACCGCACGGCTTTTTGCCAAGTGGAAGAGGCTCAGGAATGAGCTGGGCTGGCTAAGCAGCAGTAGCAGGAGCCTCAAATTCCCTAAGGAGGCACATAGCAGAGAAGTAGGCAAGGCTTTGTAATCCTCTCCAAATGCGGTGAGCACATCTGAAGATCTGGCCCACAAAACCTGCAGTGCTTTTGTGTCCATTTAAGATTTCATCTATCAGTAGAGCAGTTGCACTACCCTCTACCCAACCTGCACTTGCAAAGCAATCTTTTCAATGACCTGGCTTTTGCTTGCAACATCAAAAACCAGCGCCTCCACACTATGCTATCTGCACTGTCTGTCCTTCACATCATGTTTGCAGCTAGTCCCTGATACTAGATTTGCAGCTACCTTATTAAGGCTCCAGTGTGACACAGCCACAAGAATACTATTTGCTGTGTCCACATCTGTATTTATAGGAATAACGGCTCATCTTCCAGGTGTAGCAGAAAGAGAATAATAGCAAGACAGGGAGCAGACCATCTGGCACCAACTCAGAATATCTGAACTACATCTGCAGTGGGGTTATGCATGTTTGATATTCCTGGCAGTAAGTAACATCACAATCAATGTCTTTAACTAGATTTACAGGATGCCATTCGTTGTAATGATACAAAGTAAATGGCATCAACATACTGTGAGGAGCTAGGATGCTGAAATAGACTCTTACATCTGAAGGTATCTTGGGGGTCTGGCAATAAAAGGAGCAAAAGAGTGAAGCAACAGAGGCCAAGTCACTTGTAGCCACCACAATAGTTAGAAAATAAGAAAATGGCACATTCACTGTTCCGTTCATCAGTGTGTACTCTTTTGTAAGACTTGAAGAACTAAAATTTGCACCCAGGAGGCATTTTTGTCCCTGTTTTTCTTCTGGACAAACACTACTCACTTATGGATTTGGGTCACTGAACTGGGTGTTTGAGAGAGGATGATTTGGGATAGTCTATTCCAATAAATCAAAGCAACACTTCCAGCTCTGTTTTCATAAAACTACCAGGGTGGATATTAAAAAGCAACCCCTGTGATCATTTAGCTCAGCAACCTGTGTAATACAGGCCAAAAAATTCCTCTCAACAATTCCTGCATCAAAGCCTTATCTTGTGGTCAAGTCAAAGCATCTTTAGAAGGTCATTCAGAAAGTAGCACAACTCTACAGCATGGTTTGTAGCCTTTGCAGTAACAATGCTGCCTGCCCTACAGCACTGCATCTCCTTTAAAGCAATCCAGCTGTAACATGGTGAGAATAATTTTGTTCATTACTGACTGTACTTGCAAATGACGTGCTTTAATTGCAACCCATGCAACAAGAAACTCTTGTGCAGTGGAGTCCGAAATTCATGTGAGTAGAGACCCGTGGTCCTCTGCATGAAAGCTAAAGCTGTATCTAATACCATTGATTGTTCTGACAAGACAAGCAGGGGAGGAAAGCAGAAGAGGCAGCCTTCAGAAGGTGGAGGAGGAAGGGCATAAATCACATGAGAAACATGCCATAGCACTGAATCAAGTTTCATAAGCCTCCAGCATCCAGGCACTTGCCACCTTCAGGGGCAGAGGTAACCCAAGCAAAACCTGAGCAGAAATGATTCTCATAAACATTTCACCAGTCTTCTGCTTTCTGCTGTGAAAGAAACCAATCCCCCATCTACCTCCCTTCAGGCAAGCATGAAATTCATCATGCCCCTCAGTGCATGGAGGCATTTGGGCTTTTCAGAACAGTTCTGCAAAGTGTGGATATTCATAGCATTATGATCCAGACATGGGATTTCCCCAGCCACAGAATCTTCTTTTAGTGGCATCAGCTTGAATCTTAGCCCGATATTTACTGAACAACATCTGTGCTATGCTGAGGCATCAGCATTAAAGATAGTTACAGGGCTCAGTGCGGCAAAAAAAGCTTGGCTCTCAATTGCTGCATTCTCCACACAGGCTATGGAAAAAAGTCTCTGTATTTGACTGAGATAAATCCCTATGTAAATACATGCTGCTTTACCAAACTCCCTGCAAACGTGACAGCTTTGGCAATGCAGGAGTGGTGGGGCATTCATGCCAAAAATGAGCTTGTCCCTCTGGCAAGAGGCATGGTGTGACCGTCTCAAAGGTACCACTCATTTCCACGCCTGGGCTCAAAATGAGATGAGATGGCAGCTTGGCATGACAGGTAGTAACGGTAGTAACATCCACTGATAGCAAGGGACCACAGAGAAAACATAGGAAAAACAGAATGCTCAGCCAGAGCCTTTGCTGCCAGTGAAATGACAGAAACTCACAGGGATGCTGCTCAAAAAAAGGATGAAATATCAGATGTTGTGACCAGAGGAAATCATGGTAGAGCAAGGATCTGCTTGCTTTGCCTAGAAGGCAGCAGCATCTCCATAGGCAGCAGGTCTGCAGAAATGAAGTGGAAGATATGAGGAATAACTCTCTTTTCCACATGCAGAGGTTGCATTGTCCTCCACATCGGAAAGCTGCTTTGAGTGGCCCTACATGTTCTATGGTGATCCCTACCTCATGCACTAACCAGCATTCTCAAGAGACCTCCACACATCCTGGTTCTCAGAGATATGAAGGGAAGGTGAGGCATAGAAAATCTGGCTACCCTAGGCTTAATTTTTTTTTAGCCTTAGACAAGGACAGATGTTTATGATGAGCTCAGGGCAGGATTTAGCCCTGCAGCAGGATCAAGAGATCCATACACAGGTTGGTATCAGAGCTGCGACAGGAGGAAGACAATGTCCCCAGGCATCTCCCTGTCTGGAGAATGCTTCAGAGGGTGGCCTTGAGATCAAAGGCTCAAGAAAGCAGGTGCACAGGAGCAAGGGAACTTGGGGGTGCTGTACAAACAAAGCATTAAAAGCTTGCATTAGCACAGACTTACAAGATGTTCATAACAGGAGCAAAACTATTCTCTTGAGATCAGCAATGTGAAGGCAACCAAGAAAGCTCTCTGGACTGCTGTCACTAGATCAAATCACCAAGCTTTTGTGCAGAGAAACAAAGCCCTTACCATGACTCCCCTGAGTTCCTGCTTTACGCGGCAGCAGGGGTTTGAACACACAATTGAAATGCTGCCAGTTTATCAGTATCTATCCCCTGGCAATCTTTGTCATTAAGCAGAAGAGGGACAGGCTCCAGCTCTAACAGCATTAGTGAAGCTCCAGCAGTCTGCTGGGGGAAACAAGCTTGCCTCTGTACACATTTGCCTCTGCACAAAGTTGATTCTCTGCTGCTGCTGCTGCAAAAAAGAGCACCAAATGGGAAGAACACTTTTTCCAGGCATAGGGGAGCAAAGCCATTTTTACAGCAGCTATCCTCCTCTTATCCCCATCCTGCCTCTCTGATTGCAGAATGAGCACCAAAGCCTTCAAAGTCCCAGCACGTGGCAGCTGTCACACATGCTTACATCTTGGTTTGTCATTTCCCAGTAAGGCCTCTCGCCGTAGGACATCACCTCCCACATCACGATGCCATAGCTCCAGACGTCACTGGCTGATGTGAATTTGCGGAAGGCAATCGCTTCAGGTGCTGTCCATCGGATGGGGATCTTCCCTCCCTAGAAGCAAAAGAAAATAAAAAAAAAAAAAACAAAAACAAACCAAACCATACCAGATTGCAGAGGAGGGCAGAGAACATGCAAAGGAGGACGAAACAGCACTTCCTAGAGCATCAAGGGATGTTATTTTCTCTCTGGAAAGAGACATCGAATTTTAAAGTAAATCTATTTGACAGCATGGGGCTCTTTTCCACATTATCTCAGCCCATAAGCATTTGTAGGCTGCCTACTAATTGGCTGTCCTGAAGGTTTGTTGTTTGAATGCTGTTTGAATGCTGGGACATGTATAGGATCAACATCTCAATTATGTTGCGTGGGTTGGTAGGGGAATACAGTTCTTCCATTTCTCAGAGCAAGCCAGGGAGACAGCTCTGAAGCTGAAGAAGACTTTGATCTAATGTGGGATTCATGCAAATTGCTGCAGAAATAATGCCTCTTCTTTTTTTAATGCAGTCCTGATCCTGCAGAGAAAGCTGTGTAGCTAGCACAGAAACCTGTGTGTGCAAAGACCAGTCAGCTTGGCCTCTGCTGTGGGACTGAAAATGATGCCACAGCTGTCAAATGCTCTTTGCTGTTTTCCCTCTTTCTATCATTTTACAAATTAAGCTTCAGACCAGCTCTGAGAAGGAAGAGGGGAGGCAGAGGAAAGTTTGGATTAAGGAATACTTTTCTCGTTGTGTTTAAAGAGTTGTCTCCCTTGATTTATTTAAAAATATATTTTACTGTGAAGTCTATCCCTTTCAGTGTTAAGCTAAGTATTGGAAGGTCTTCCTGAATGCCCCTAATCTTGTTTGTTATTGGAAAAATGCAGAATTTGAATACATTTTCAAAGTAGATTTTTAAAAGTCCCTTCTTCCAATAATTATTTATTCACAGGCCTATCAGCACATGCCTTAAGTGATGGGCCAGATTCTCAGCAGTGCCAATTAGCACATGGCAGTATATTCAAATCACAGCAGAGCTGGCAAAGAGCCCTCCAGCCTGCAGGGAAACTCCAGTCCAGTCATGCACTGAGTCCTATTGTGGGGCTGTGATTGCCAAGAGTTGAAAGACTTTTCCCAGATCTCCACAGGAACTGGGAATGTGACCCACAGCTCCCATTACCTGTTAAATAAAACCCTGGGAAGAGCATGCTAACAGGACACATCTAGGTGTGCCAATCACTGCCATAAACACTGGAGACTCTCTCCAACCCTGTGCTGCTGAGGATGGATCCTGTCCACCCCCTCTCTATTGTGCTGGGGCCATATGGCCTTGCACTGAGATAGGTGGGCTGATGTCATGAAAGGATGAATAAAGGATTGAAAGGGGCAGAGCACTGAGGCTGAAGCAGCTCTTTCTCAGATTAGGGGAAATTACTTTCAAGAGAGTAAAGTTACAGACCATGTGCATCATTTGCAACGATATTACATGCTCACCAAAGTTTCAAAAGGGTCAAATTGTCCAGAAGACTGTGGTTTGCATCCCTGCATGGGTGTCCAAGCAAAGCACTTACTCTTGCTCTTTCCTCTCTTCGGTATTCAATAAAGAGGACAGAAGGAAGTCTGGCAGCTTTGCAAAGTTTGCTATTCAATTCAGGTGCCCAACATGAACTTAGTTAACGTAAAGTTATTAGTTAAGTTCTGCCTTATTTAGCCACCTCCACTATGAAGTTATAGGTGTTTGCAAAATTAATCTGACAACAATTAACTGGTAATACCTGGCCAAACCCTTGTGCAGCACAGTTTAAGGTCTCTGGATTTGTAGAAACCTCTTTGCTGGAGATCCTGAACACCAAAATGTGGCAGGAATACATTTTACTTGTGCTCAATCATTTTCTTGAGCTCATAACTCACCCTGGTAGTGTATGCTGCTTCAGGATCATCCTCTAGGACTCTGGAGAGGCCAAAGTCTGACACTTTGCAGACTAAGTTGCTGTTGATTAGAATATTCCTGGCAGCCAGATCCCTGTGTACATAACCCATGTCAGACAGGTACTTCATTCCTGATGCAATACCTCGCAGCATCCCGACCAGCTGAATGACCGTGAACTGCCCATCGTTCTTCTGCAGAAGGAAGGAGACATTTGATCAGTTGAGTCTGTGCACCCTCAGCATTGTGTGTGCATGAATAAACTGCAAAGGCAAGTCTCCAGGGAAGAAAACCAGGGAAATTCATTGCTCTCATGCTCTCACCATGAAGCTTTTCAAAGTTTCACTGTTTGGATTAGGATCTCTAGAAACAAAGCTAAGGAAATGTAGTTATTTTAACTGGAGATCAAGAAGCAAGCTATTTCTACTAGTGACTGATAAAGAGATGGTGACTGGAGTGAACACGTAGTTATGAGTATAAAGGAAGGGGAGTGGACTGTCTCCAAGTCAGCCAACTGAATGGCACCAAGTTGCATAGAAATCCCACCTGAAGAAGTCCATCTGCGAATATCTGGTGTTAGGGGCTCTTCCCCATGTTGTCACACCACATTTCTAACCTCTTCCCCTATCTTCCCTTCACTAGCTCTTATATTTCATGGAAAAACTCTGACAAGTCTGGGGTTTGCCATGAAGTAGTATGGATGTGCTCTTGAAACACATCAAATTTTGAAGGATAAGTTAAGTTAATCATTTCCATGCAGTAGATTGCCTTCAAAAATAAACATCACACCCTTCTAAAATAAACATCATGTCCTCCAATTTATTCTTAACTGTTCATATCAATGTACACACCAGGTCCTTCATGATGCTGTATAAATGTAGATCAGACAACCAAGCTACTCCTGCCTCCAGACAGCATCAACAGCTGGACCACCACCCAGCAAACATTTTCATTGATGTTAACCATCTGTGAAGAACCCAAACTGTAACTAAGGTCTCCCTAGAAAAGGGATCTAAGAATTACCTTTAAAAATGTATCCAGAGAACCATTCTCCATGTATTCAGTTACTATCATTACTGGTTTGCCTGGAAAAATAGTGCATGAGTTTGTCAGCATTTTATTTAAAATAACATGAATAAGAATAAAGTCTTTTCATAATGCATCTGAATGTAAATAAACAGCCATGCAACAGTAAAACTACGCTGAGACACTGCTGTCCCAGCAGGATAAAAATAGGTTTTGCCATAATATATGTGGACATAGGAGAATCGAGGAGTAGAAGATGAAGAAGAAATACTGTACTACACGTGGGGTACCAAGCCGTAAAGTGTATAGGCAATGTTTGAGGAAGAGGTTGCAAGGATAATCTGAAGTATCTGTGTGAGCATGGTAACCACCAAAATGAAGACCAAGACAGAATGGTGTTACATCCCTTGTAATTCAACTCAACCCATGTGATTATCCTTGTAAACATATCTGAAAGAGAGAATAGGAATACTTATGCTGCAGAACAAAAGTAAGTTAAGTATGGAATGAGTTGAGTTGAAATCAAAATGAAAGTTCTTAACAAAAGACCTGGTCTCCTATTGTTGACAGGAATAATAATGTTTTTCCAAATCCATTTGATTAATTTTCATCCTTGAGTCATTTTAATGGTAATTTTATATAGTTTTTGCTCAGATTTTATATCTAATTTCTCGCTAGCTTGCCATAATGACATAGTAATAATTAATGTGGTGTGCTCCAGCCCTTGTAAATTCAATGAAATCTTATAAGAACACATAAATTATTTTTTATTTAAATCAATTTCCATTAGTTAGCATGAAGCACAGACAAAAAAGGAACTGTCAATTATTTGTAAAGTGCATTATAAATGTTTTTCATAGAAATGATCAACGAGAACTGCTGCGTGTCATAACATGCACATGTAGGTAAATGCTCCTAAAAAATGGCACATGTACTACCATTTAGATTGATCTTAATCTTCCCACTTTCCTGTTCTCTTAACTATTTGCCTAATTTACTGCTTAATTATCCACATAATAAAGGTAATTGTAAACTTGTCAATCAAAACACTCATTGTGCAGATACTATTTTTGCAGCATGAGGGACCTGAGCTGCTTCGATTCTTTTAAGCTAATATCACTGTTTCTGCCTGAGCTTCTAAGTTTGCTGAACATATTGCTTTTGGTATGAGAAATGCACCTTGGGGACATGAAAAATATCCTTAATTCCCAAAAGAAATAACAGGCCACATCTTCAAGGATGACAGCCTTCTGTCTATGCACATGGGCTGCATGCAAGAGGAAGGAGAGATCTCATGTAATGTTGCCATAGGTTGGCAACCACATCAGTAGCTACACTGGGAAAGAAAATCTCAGGTATACCTCAATTTTATTTTTTTTTTGTATTTTTTTGTTTTTAAACGTTAAACCCTGTCTTGGGTTCAGCAGTAGCAGTTGTTTTTCTCCTTCGTAGTAGATGGTGCTGTGCTGTGTTTTTGACTTTAGCCTGAGAAAAATGCTCATAGCACACTAGTGGTTTTAGTTGTTGCTATGTAGTGTTAACTCCAAGCAACAGCCTTTTAGCCTCTCATGCTTTGCTGGTGAGGAGGGACACAAGAAGCTGGGAGGAAGCAGAGACAGGACACCTGACCCAAACTAACCAAGGAGGTATTCCATACCACAGCATGTCATGCCCACTATACAAACTGGGAGCAGTTACACAGAAGGATTAGATCATTGCTCAGTCAGGCAGGGTATTGGTTGGTGGGTGGTGAACGGTTGTATTCTCTTCCCTTGTTATTTCCCTTATCATTATTGTTGTTGGTAGTAGCAGCAGTGGTTTGTGTTATTCCTTAGTTACTGGACTGTTCTTATCTCAACCTGTGGGAGTTACGTTCTTACGATTCTCCTCCCCATATTTCCTGGAGCGGGGAGAGGAAGTGAGGGGGAGTGAGAGAGCACCTGTGTGATTCTGAGTTACCAGCTGGGCTTAAACCATGACAAACCCTCAACTGTAGAATGTAGTATCCCTTATCATTGACACTACAAGGCAGCCTTGCAGTGAGATGGCATCTTGTTACATGACCATTCTGTGGGACCTCCTTCAGATTCCTGTCATTGGTTGCCAACAGAGAAAAGAAAATAAGATTTGTGGCACTTATATTTCATTACCTGACTACTGCAGGTCGACAGTAATTGTGGTATAAATCAGCCCCATATCCAAAATCATTGGAAGTAAAAAATACAAATATTTTTCGACAAAGTCAATTAAGAATAAACATTGTCCATTCCAAAGCACTGGGCTGATTCTCAATATCAGTAGAGCTCCTTCCTGGCATTACAGGCCACAAAATGTGTGTAAACATCATTTATATCAGCACATTAATGCAATGCACACACTTTCAGCGCAACCAAAAGGATGCAAATGAAAATAGAACTGGCATTACCTTTGTAAAGTGGAAGTAGCTAAAGGCTTGTCTACACAGGGACAATGAAAATGATTAGTCCAAATTAACTAAGGTGTGCATTTGAACTAGATTAGTTAAATGGTATTAAACCCCTGTGAGGATATTCTCATTCAGAATTAAAAATGGCCTAATTCAATTTAACTTAATTTACTTCCAAAGTAAATCATGATGCAGCAAAGACACTTTACTCTGAAGATCTGAATCTACAACAGCCCAATGACTAAAATACTGAAGGGAAAAAGAAGTCAAACAATACTTGGAGATAGCAGCATGGTTTGGGATTCATGAAAGTTATTTTGGTCCTTTTAAAAGAAAATACAAAAGCTGGGAAGATGCTTCAGATGCCTGATAGAAAAAATTTTGAGGGCAGAAAACAAGCATTTACTCATCTAATGATGAGCTCATGGTGAACATGTGTCTTTGCATTCAAACTACAATTGCCCCAATTCCAATTTAGAAGCAAAACTCCCAGCTCTTCCATGGCCTTTGGATCAGACAGCCACATTATATAAAAGAAACCTCACTAAGGAGGTGCATCCTCTCTGAAAGTGGGATTCCCACCCATCCCCTGAGGCCCCAGCAGACAGAAAGACTCAAGCCTGTGTCAGCAGCAGCTTTTATGGATGTATAATCATCACTGCCTTCTTGCCCAATATCCTGCATCCCTGCAGGGCTAGAAATAGGAGTTTTTACGCATTAAGGGGTTTATAGGGAGACCCCGAGAGATTTTCATATTTATTCAATTTTGGGGGAGAAACCTATCTTGTTTTTTTTTTTTATTTTCTTTTCTTGAAAGTTTTAGGAAATGCAATTTCAAGGAAAAAAGCAAGAAAAGGCTTTTGATTACAAAATAGCAAATTTCAGAGATGCCACCTCTGATGAATGACAAATAATACTAACCGCAACCACATGGCCCCAAACAGCGCTTGAACAGTAGTAGCTAAGCTCTGACATTACCAATCATGAAGACAAGAGGGAAGACATTCTTCTGCCCTTATCTTTAATGAATATGGTAATTTAGAGAAGAACTGGTCTGCAAAAGTTATGGAAGATTATTTTGCTAACTGAGCAGTCAGTCCTTAGTAACTCTCACGCTTGCATGTTTTGCCAGCCATTTCACACTTTCCCTAAGCCTTGAAGCCTTCTCATAAGCTATACCAGCATCAGCAGCAACTATAACTGTGGGCATCACCAGCAGATCCCAGAGTGAGCTTGCCTTAACTGTGGTTTTACACAGTCCTGTTGTCTTCAGCTACACTTCTGTTCTTAAAAACTTCAGCTAACTTCTCTCCTTGCTCACATGCCCTGTGAGTGATCACAAGGCTCAGCACTACCCTCCTGTGGGCTTTGCTTCAGTAATTTCTCAAAATATGCTGGATGGAAATCATCAGGAGTTGGTGGTTTTTCTTTTTTAATATATTTATTTACTTTTCCCAGACTCTTGGTAGCAAAATCTGCCCTGTTTCCCTGCCAGGGGAATTGCTTCTTGGCACATCTTTGCTTACCCTGGAGCCCATGTGGTTTCAAAAGCAAACAAGTCAGGAATAAGAAGTATGCCTTCTCAGAAAATTTAGTGAATGGCTGAGTATCACTGCGTTCAAAATGCTTTGCATTTTGCAGGCAGTAGGTGCTGTGGAGCTACTTATGAGGCAGCAGTCAGGCTGTACACTCCACCAGCATTCAGACATACCAGGCTTACAGCCATTTACATCACCTGCCCACTGCCTAAGGCTGGCAAAGCATATCATCTCCTATTTCTGTCTCATTAAATTTTGGGCCTCTGAAGAGGGATTGTCTCTTAGGCCACACACATCATGCCTAGGTGAGGCAAGGTTTGCAGATGGAGTTAATGTTTATTATCGATTTATTCATTATCTATACATTCTAGCTGAAAGAATACCAAAATCCTTTGGGAACAAAACCTCTTTACAATATTGGGGAACTTGTTCCTGTCTGGACCTACAGAGTATGACATTTTGGGCAAAAAGAATTCACTGTTTTTTGAGAAATTAAGACAGGCATAGCCAAACACAAAACCAAGTTTTACCTCCCTCACCCAACTCTCCCATCAGGCAGAAGTCCACAGCAAGTTGTACCTACTTTTTGTTACAACACCTTCCAGGTGGATGATGTTGGGGTGGTCAAACTGCCCCATGATGCTGGCTTCTCCTAGGAAATCTCGCCTCTGTTTCTCTGTGTAGCCCACCTTCAGAGTTTTGATAGCCACTGGAAACTCACGCTTTCCCTGCAGCTTCAGCCGCCCACTGCAGACTTCTCCAAATTCACCTTCAGAACAAAATCAGAAATAATGAGATCAGAGCATGTTGAAGGAATGCACAACACATGTACATCTACAGCAAGCAGCCCAGACCCTACAGACAACTAATCGAAGCATGCAGGACTGTTCCACAGTCACAGATGTGGAAAGCTGAACATCACAGTGATCACTCTCTCAAATAGTCAGTGTTAGTCAGTGAACCACAAGTCAAGTAATTCATAGGCACAAAAACACCCCACAAAAATAAAAAAACAGGCTTGGGAAAAAAAGTAATTTTCCTGTATTTAAGCAGCTATGTTCCATAGTCTATTGGGCTTTTCCTAATTTTATATTTTGTCTAGTAGATGGAAGAGTCCTGTCACATCCTGTATCTCCACCCTGTGTAGACAGCTTGCATAAAACACAAGCCACTTGCTTCTTAAACTTTCTTTAGTAAGTTACATAGATGGAATGCTGTTAGCCTTTCACAGCAACATATATTTTTATGGACTGTAGACCCTTTCTGATTTTATGACCCAAAGCAGACTTTTTTTTCCTTTTCTTCCAGTGAACAGTAAATTACCTCCAAGACCACAATTTCAGAGGATAGAAAATATTCATAAGGTTGGATGCAAGTTCAAACAAACAGCTTAACTAGAAAGGAAATGAGAGCTGCTTCTTTCAACCAAGGAAGTTGAAAGTTTTGTACTTTTGTTTGTGGGTTTTTTTGTAGATGTTTTCTTATTCTTACCTTTTGATTTGAGACTGATCTTAATGGGGAGGAGAAAAAGGTTAAAATGGTGTAAAGAACCCTAACCCTCAGCATCCATCGAAATAACTCAGCTTGGCCCAAATATGACCATTTTGTGACATTTTCAGTTTAGTTCCTGAATTTCAAAACTGCAGACAATGACAGGTTTTGTTTCACACTTCAGCTGGAACATACTCCCAACCATTTGCAGGGTACCTAAGAGCACAAGTATTTCATGACCATTCCTTGATCTCTCATGTTAAGAAAGCCAACCCCCTATGACGCTAAGGGTCATGAAATGCATTTCCATACCAGCTCCAATAACTCTTTCAATGGTTATGCATGAAGCTTCAATTTCCTTAGCAAACTCATGGACAGCTTGGTTAGGGTCCTCATAGGTGTGGGGATCAATGTAGGTCCTGACTCCAGGCAGCTTAACTGGAAACAAATTAAAAGCATTAATGGCACATGGCATAACAGAAGATGGGCAGTAGACATTCCTGTCTGTTGCATTTTGCTTTGCTGGAAAAGCAGGAAAACTGCAGCAGGGAAACTTATTTCTATGGAAGAAATAAATAACTTTCTTGGAAAATTACATTCAGCTTATATGTGACATACATGTAACTTCATTTTATTTAGAAAAGCACATGACACTGCTGAGCTGGAATGATGCATAGTTAAAATCCCTTCTCAGTGCTGTGTAAAGGGCTGGTCTAGGATCTGGTAAAAAAGGACCTTTTTCTGGATCTGGAAAGGGTATGCCAGGAGGAAAAATACAAAAAGCAAGAAGTTAAGTGAGCAATTCACAAAGCAAGTTGGACAGATAGGGGTTGATGGAGACCTGCAATAAATTATGCCCTTCTAGTCACAGATTAGCTCATCAATCAGCAGCATTATTTCAGATGGAGTTACTGAGATTAAAATGAACTGAATATTTGCAGTGCAAATCCTGTGGGTTGTACCAGTATAAATATAATCAATAGCAGGCTTTTTCTCCAGGACATGAGAGGAAAAAGAACTATTTTCATTATCTATATTATAAGTTTATTTTGACAATCATTAAGGCTACTCACATGAAGAATTGCTCATCAGTCTAATGAGACAGCTACATTACACTGTGGCTTTTAATTGATTTGCTTCCTGCTGCCTTCATTACATAGCACTAATGGAAATTTGACTTTCACAAGATGCGTTTGCCTTTTCCACCCCAAAAGGCACCTTGCTATTACTCATCCCCAGATCCCACAGCACTAGACAAAGGAAGGCTTTTCAAACACTGTCTTTGGGTGTTCGGAAGGACAGATAGTAACCATATACTTTCTAGCATCGCCACAGAGGTTTTTGTATACAAGGACATTAACACAGCATTTCTGAAAACTTCCTATGAGCAAGCTGTAAGCATTACTTCTCATGCTTCTGCAGGGGCATCCAAAGCAAAGAGTAAATGTGGGTTTGGTCCTTATGGCTAGCTGGGGTGGAGTAAATTTTTCGAGCAGATATTCTGGACTGACACATCCAGACCACAAAAATGTAAAGTTACGCACTGACTGAACAAAATTAATATCACTTTGAGTCACACAGCAAAGACAGAGGACAGAACAAAATGTCTTGCTAGAGAGATCTGTTTCAAATGTACAGGTGTCAATAGCTGGTCACATATAACACCTGTTCAAATGTTCAGTTCTCCATGGAGCTTAGAGTAGGGGCAGATGTGGACTTACTGAATAGCAGAACAAAAAAAAAAAAATCTGTTAGTTACCAGCAAACTCAGAATTTAAAACCAACAAAAAACCAACCCAAAAGTCCTCCCCAAAACCCCAAACCAAAGCAAAAAACACCTCTCAGTTTTACCTCTTACTACTACTGAGAGCCAAAACCACGTATCTGTGTGTTTGATCTTTACTCACTGTGGCCATTATGAAAATGCATCTTTTCTTCTTCTGGATCTTGTTTAGCCTTGCTATAGCCACATCTCCTGGAAAAAAAAAACAAAACAAAATAAACAAACAGAAGACTGGTTTTGTTTCTTGAATGGCAGAACCCTGCTCTACTTCAAATCACACAAAGCCAAAAACTCAGGGCAGCGATGAACCCAACCTCTCTAGCAGCTGTATTGCTGCTGTCCCAGTTTTAGCTCTTCAACTACTTGCAATTTCCCTAAAGGGATTTAGGGCCCAAGGCCCACTGATTTTCAATTGGACTTGTGTTTCCAAATCCCACTAATGCTTCTGAACAACTTCATTCTACTATACGTCTAATTCAGCTATTATTAAGAGACAAGAAAGCAAGGACAGGAAGGGCAATGGAAGGGGAATGAGATGAAATATCAGAATTGCAGAAGCAAGATCTACTGGACCACAGAGGTTTTTGCAGGCACCATGTTGTATGCATTCCATGCTCCCCTCCATCCACTAGGCGTTTGCATAGAAATTTAAATAATGATACTTTAAAAAAAGCACAGTGTAAATATTATACGTGTAAAATCTTAAACACAAGCAAAATAATGGCTTATAAAGACAAAAAAAAAAAAAAAACAAAAAACAAAAACACAACCAAAAAAACACCATACCATTGCCTCATTGCCTTCAACAGTCTCCTATGTATTTCTGGTTCTGAGGGGTTTTTCTGCACATCTCCTGTCTATGCAGAAAGCTACCATTCATGCAGTCCCCCCTGCCCATTACCAGTAAAGATGGAAAAAGACATGTAGTCACTGCCTGATTGATTGCTCCCATGTTAGCATCAGGCAGTTACAAGGATGCTGCTGAATCCTAGCCATAGATTTGCAATCACAACTATATGAGTTGTACCTTCCCCAGGGCATCTTCCTCAAATTAGCCTTTGGCTGCTCTTCCCTGACTTGTCCTTCACTCTTCTCACTGCTTCTCTAGGCCATGTTATTGCATTAGAATTAACTGAGCGCTTTGGTGGCATTTCTGAGATCTGCTTCACTTAAGACTACCATGTAAGAAACCACATGCTAACTGCATAGGCAAGAACTGCTATATAGTCACATATACAGGCACATTTAAGAATGCGGAAAGAGGTATGTATGATACACATACATATGCCAGTATTTACAAGGACCTGATGTGATAACTGGATACAGGAACTGGACTGACCTTAAAGCAAACTGCACAGACATGAGACAGAGTGACATTGCCTGATAGAGTGGAAAACCTGGAATAGACAACTACAAGCCATCCAGCACACAATGGGATTGCTAGCTGGCATACCTCAAAGAAAGACTCAGATTACCAAGAAACCACTTAAAGCTGAGAGACTTTGAGTCTTCTTTTCCATTGCCCTTGATTTTTGAGACAGGGGGATGCAAGCACTCCAGCATCATTCACAGCAAGGAGGAATATACGATTAGCAGAAAAAAATGCAATTAGGAGAAAGCAGTAATAGGCATCTTCATGAAACATGCCCTCAGCATGAAGTCCTATTACAAGGAACTGTTGTCTGCTTGGATGCATGGGGCCAAACATTCTTTCAACTGTAGGATTTTGGCACTGGATCTGTGAAATGATCACAATTATAACAAAATCCCCAACACAATGGGACACATGCACTGCTGCTGGGCCGGCCCCAGCAGAGCTGGGCAGGCAGAGAAAGGAAAAAGCAACATGAGCTCCTTGGGTTACTCCAGAAAAGGGGAGCAGGCACTTAGCCTTCCCCCAGGAGAAGAGGATACCTATGCCAAGGGGAGAGGAGGGAAAAACAGACTGCAAAGGTTGTGCAAATGCAGGGGAATGGATAGAGATGAGATGCAGAAGACAAGGAGGGAGCCTGATATGCAGTCCTAGGACACAGGCAGAGAGACAAATAGGTTACATTTGATAAACAGCCAGGCTATCTACCCATGCAGGGCATGATTTCAGCCACAGAGATCACCACACTCCGAATGCAAAACCTATGACAGTGGCAATGAGGCTCAGTTATTTGCATGTCAGCCTTCATCCCCTTGCTCTAGCAGCAGCAATGCCATTTCCCCAAGGTAGGGTCCTGCCTAATTAACTCAAAACCTAAGCATTAGGTGTACATATTGTTCCTAGGAGGAAGGGTCATTTCAAAGCATGATTTGGTATTCACAATCCTTGGGTGAGGTTCTTCTTCATCATACTGCCTCCACTTAACGTGTGTAAAACAGAGTATTAGTATCAATTCCCACTTCTGGCAGCCTCAGATTTTTCTGCTGCAAATTGCCAGAAGTTACATCCATTTTCCACAGAAGTACTTTTCTGGATTGAAACATATAACTCAGTTTTCCTCTTAAAAAAAGCACAAGTGTTTCAATTCATCCTTTGACCAAATGCACATATACAAGACTACTTCTGTTTGCCTTTTCAGAGCAAATGCGCTAAGCATTCCCTCAGGTGTGGAGTATTTAACCTATAAATAAGCTTTCTAACATTATCTTTTTTATTATCCGCATCTAATGGTTCTTTGACCATGAAGAGAGAGGAGAGAGAAATGGGGAATATGCCATTGCTAGCATTCAGTGATCCAAGCACAAGCATGCCTTGATGCACAATGGTCCATGTTTTACTGCCAAGGGACACACTCAATGAGCCAGTGTGAATTAGTTGGCTCTGGCTGTCCCTTTCTCTCAAGCTAGGTAACACATACAGCAGCACATCACATTAGCGTACGAAATAAGGCTCTGGGACCCCCAGAGCATCATTAAAAAAAGCTCTGACAAGACACACTGAAGTGAAATGGCAGTTAGTAGACTGCAAACATCATACAACAGTTGGGTGTCACTAATGGCTTGCTACAAAAACTTGTGTGTTGCAATCACTTGTGCCCTTTACATACTCACTTCCTTAAACTACACAGAGAAACAAGCCATTTACATGCTGACTGGAGCTAAACTGCACTTCTTCCCTTCTTGACCTTCAGATGCTTTAAACAACCCACACAACTATTTTTTTATTTCTTTTCCTTTCCTCCCCAACTAAATACCATGAAAATCTGCTGTTTCAGGTTAACGGTCCTGGTTCACAATGAAAATCTTACTGTCAGATAAAAATATCTAAATATTGTGGCTTTGCAATGTATTTTGATGAAAGAAAAAATATCCACTTGTTTATGAAATAATCCATTTCTACATGTGCACTGCTCTTCATATTTATCGGAAATGCTGAGAGTCAATAGCTTCCTGATGGAAGACTCATTCTCTAGTTTATTGTCATTGTACAAACCATAGATTTCCTATGTCTTTCTGTATCGTGTACAGCAAAAGCATAAAGATCCTGACATTTGCTTCATCTCCCACTGAGCTGGAGACACTCAGACAAAGAGTCAATGTAATTCAGCAGCACACCTGAATCTCAACTCATTTACTCCTGTTGTGGATTTGTCCCAATTTCTCTATCTAGAAAGCAGATGTCTTCATTGCACAGCTCTGTGTTTTTCAATAAAAGTATCAGAGGGAAAGAAAGTGAGACTTTAAATATTCTTAAGGCATCATGTCTTATTTAAAAATGACTTGCAGATTGGCAGGCAGCTCATAAAATATTTATGAAGCAGATTATAAAAGTGAAATTGTAAAATGATCCCTATATAGGTTTATAAAATATGAAACAGACAGGTAGAAAGATGAAGAATCCAGCTGGGAAACCAGTGCCCACTTCCTCAAATGGAAGAAGCCAACTCACAAGAAAAATCCTTCAAGACATGAGGCAGGAAGATGCTTTTTCTCCCTGGACTGATGGAGATACTCTGTTTCTGACCTTGTGCTTTGGGGTGCCCTTACCAGGTGGAGTGTGGTCCCTCAGCCACACAAGGCATTCTCAAAACCCACAGAATACCTAAGGGAAGCAGTTTCATATTCTTAGCTGGGGCCATCACACTAGTCACAGCCCACACCGGACACAGAGAACTGTGGAGTTGGGCCATGGCCATCCAAGCCCTAGTAAGTGATGTGGGAGAGTCTTTATGTACTTCTTTTATAGGTATAGGCCAAAGCATTTCAGCACACAGCCAAGCTGTTATTGGAAATGCACAGGAGACTGCACTTGAGACATCCTCAATGAGGAAAGGGACCTCACCTTGCTAGATGCAGTCAGTACCATTGAACGGCTTGTGTCCTGAAGCAGCATGCAATCTCCCATCCCAGTCCTGCAGAGAACCATTCATGTATTTAATCTTTTCAATATGAGATAAATGAACTCTGTCCATTTCTATGAAACAGAGACAAAACGCCAGTTGCTTTTCAGGGGCTAGACCTTCATTCAGAAGCACATCTTTAACAATAAATCAACTTTGAGGAATGCATCAAACCCATCTTGAGCTGTTATTTTACTGCAAGGACTGTAGGACTGTTGTTTACAAGGGGTTAATACTCATTTCAAGCCACTGATTCCAAGATGTCAAAGTAATAACACTGCATACGTGTTGCAGGGCAGGATCGTGTTCCACCCAGAGGAACAAACAAAAATGGATCTATCCATCTGGCCAAGATCCTGTCACCTCAGCTCTGGGTCTGAAGACAATAACTTGTTCAGCAAATAGATTTAGCCTGGATAAACAACAACAGTACTGAGAGACAGAGGCAAAAGTCTACCTCTAGCAATGTTAGTCTACGTTCAGCATTCACCTTTTTTGCTTCCAATTTAGTATTCAGTATCACAAAACCAGGGAATACTCAAGGGACTGGTGTGAAATGAACAGCTTTTATACTGGAAGTTATTTCCCATTTTTCTGTTCACTTTCCTTCTGCTTTTTTAAATGTCTATAAGGAGTTACTTCCATTGTGCTGGACCAAACTTTCACCTGGATAAACTTGGAGCAACCCATGCAAGCTGGGAATATGACTCATTCAACTCCTTTATCTACTTTCAAAGTCCTATAATTTGGAGAATGGGATCAAAAGAGCAGTAACAGGTCTTGAGATGACATGCTAAGACCTTCATCTCACTTCAGAGATGCACTAGACAACTGGCCTGACGTAGGGTCCCTTCAAAACCACTGCAGGCTCGCTAGCCTTCTCAGGAGCTTTCCTCAGACACTGCTGTCCTCTTCACAATGCTACCCTGCCTTGACCTCTGATTAACTTGGACGCCTTACAAAGGAAGTTTCACAGTTCCAGCAGTGGTATTTTTAGCCTTTAGTCTTTCCCTGCCTTCACATTGACCATTCCTCACCTTCCTAAACCACCACCAGAACAATTAAAAATAAACAAGATACCATTTCCCCTTCTTGCAGGAAGCTCTTTCTGAAGTGATCTCCATAAATCTCATTTAAGAGGTTGTTGTGCCTTCCCACGGCACAGCTGACGGCATCCGTGCCTTGAAGCCATTTTTCCCGTTTTCCCTCCCAGCTTGCTGCCACATTAATTTCTGCAGCTTAGGAGGAATCTTGTACAGATGTTTTCCAGGTCAGCCAACTTCCTCTTTCAGTCCGTTCCTGATCTAAGAAGTATTTTCCATTGCTGCCACTCTCTGGTTGGGAGCCTTGTTGAGCACATTTGAAGCATGACTTCCACTGAGGGACTGCTTGTGCACTAGTGGCACAGGCACAACTGACAACAGAAGCACTGGGAGGTTTTCTTGTAGCACAATTGTTGCTTGCAGGAATGACCACATATACAGGAAGAATATTTTGCAGCCTAACACTTTGAGCTGAGCTTCCTTGCTTACTAAAACTGCTTCTAAGCACTCAAAAGACACACACACACAAAATAATAATTTAAAAATGCTCAAACAGGCAGGAAAAAAAAAAAAACAAACTCCTCCTCTTTTAGGCTTTTGAGATTTGCACTTGCAAGATCCTGCCTGGTTCAGGCCTCTGTTGGAGCCAAAATACAGCATTAGAGAACCCAAAGGTCCTATCACTAAAGCACCAAGATCTAACCTCATGATTGCTGTGCCCCACAGCCAGGGACTGCACCATCACCCATCTCCCAACACATAAAGCCTCAACATCCCTCAGAAAACACAGCAAAAATGTTTCACACCTCTCACCCAACCATGCTGCAAGCCCTTCACAGTTTAACAGCACGTATGGGATATCTCAATGGTTCTGTGGTCTCAAGCAGCTATCTGATTGGGATAGTGATTGCATGAGTCTCCTTAAGGCTTAAGAAGATCTTTGCCTACACAGATTGCAGCTCATTGAGAGAGCTAAAATATATTCCTTTCAGGAAGCAGCCCAACTCGCTTCCCGTCAAACTGACAGAAGTTAAAATTACTCTTAGAAAAGAGGAGAGAGTACAAGAGAGCAAGATCTTAAAAGATAGCTTAGATGGTGGCAGAACAGGGCAGCATGCAGCACAGATACACAGCTCTCAATGCTCGCATGGATATGTCCAATACTACTGAAGTGTATAATTGGCAAATAGCATCATGTCATTGCCACGTAGGTCGTACATCGACGTGTGTCGATGACAAACTTCATTTCATTGACATGCATGTTACACGCCACTAAATACCTTCCCACTCCCACCTGCCTCCCACCTTCTTTCTTAGGGTGCATTACCTCCCCCAGCCTCCTTTGGTGACAAGAAGCAGAAGAATGTGTCCAGCTTATGTGATGTTTTATTACGACACATGACATTGCTGGTGCAGTGTCTGGATCAAGCACAGCATAACATATTAGTTTGGTGGGTTTTTTCCCCTTGAGACCCCTGCTCTTGCTGGAGACACACTCTGCTTCAGGTCGTGCCATTTCCAGTTGTTGATAGACAAACTGGATGCAGAGATCAGAAGAGAAAGCGATTTCCAGGCCAATACAAGAAAGGTGGGGAAAGGCAGACCATGCACAGAAAACATGGAGGGAGGACACGAAATAGGAGCCAGCACGGGTGGGAACACTGACCATGTTAGGTTTGGATAGGCAACAGCACGCAGAGAAGAAGCCCACCCACAGCCATGATCGCAGCAACTGAAAAGCAAACAAAAAGGCCCAGGATAAGGAATAATCCCACTGCCCTGGCAAGGTGCAAGTACATTTGCAACATTTCTATATGTACTTCTTCAAACTTATTGCAATTATTATTTGGACCTTAATACTCTGGGCTGCAACAATTTCATGGCTTGTGCTACTGCTGGGGAAAAATGCCTTGGGGAGAGTGTATGGATCCTGGTCCTGCAAAGAAATTAACCATGTGCTTCCTGCGCTTGAGTACAACCCTTAGAATTAATGGGGCCACCCATGTACTTAAACTTAAGCACCTGCCTTGGAACAGGCAAAGGGACCTTTTCCACAGGTGTGTGTGTGGTATAGTACAATTTCCTTTAACGAGAAAAAGCACTGTATGAATGCAAGCCTGCTTTCACAGAGCCTTATGCATGTTCTCAACTCACACAGCCCTTTCTGGATCTCCTTTTACCAGTGAAGCTTTTTACATGCGCATTATGTATCTGAAGAAGCTGGACAAAGTGTGTGTGAGCATTCAGTCTAAATAAATGTAAAATACGGTGAGTAGAAAGGTACTACATGCACCCGCAGCTTGCTTTTGAAGGCTGCTGAGCCTTCCAAAAGTCCAGTCAGAGTGTGAGTTCATCTGGCATCAGTCCACAGCCCAAGGTTGGCTTCACCTCAGTAACTGACCTTTATCCTTGTCAGAGAACTTGGCATGGACAATTTTTAAGTTACCAAATCTATTAAGGTAATTCATCCTGAAAAAGAACACACTGCAGAAGAAACAAGAACTTCAGTACAACATAGAAGCAGGAGCCCAATGGTGCAGACGTACTCTGGTTGGAACCAGCTGAAGATCTCACTCATCACTTCTCAAATCATAACATGTCATTCTTGGAAGAAAATTGTTCCTGTCAGATTTTTATAAACTGTAACTTGCAATACCTGAACACATTAAAATAGCCTATTTAGACAAAATTAACATTCTGCTGCTGCACTGCCTCGAATGTTATGTTTCAAAATAACTTCAGGCATGCGATGGTTTACAGAATTATACATCCGATTATGTGCTTACTTAAATTAGAACTGGTGCAGAATGTCTCTCTAAAGCTCCTTTTGCACCAGCAAAACAACATGCTAATTTTCTAAGCAACAATGTGCCAATATTTTTTTACTGTAATTGACAATATTTTGTATTTTCATAATGCCCCAGCCTGTGAAGTCATACGAATATGGGACCAGCTCAGCCTTCACAAACCTCTCCATTGATTCAAGTTCATACCAGAGATCCAGAACTCAAAAGTACACAAAAGGAACTCAGCCGTTATATATTTGGAATCAATTTTGCCATTTTCTGGGTTTGACCTTGCAGGATTTGAGCACAGGGAACTTTTAGTCTCCAGAAGACCACTATGGCTCTGGCAACTGAGCTTACATTTTAGCTAGGAGACCCTTTTCCCCAGGCATTTTCTAATGGCTGCTGTCACCAGACCTTCCCACACTGTCCAGCATGAAAAGTCAAGGGTTTTGAAACCACAGTTCAATTAACCTGAAAAGCAACCACCCTGTTAAAATGAAAAGAGCTCACTGTTTTTTTTTTTTTAAATAAAGAAAACTCTTTGAGCACTTCATCAGTAACTGGGATGGTCTGAGACAAAATCAGTTCTCTGCACTTAAATTCAAAGCACTTCAGATCTCACTTGCACCCTTTATGGGGAGAAAAAATACTCAAGTGTAAGGGAAATATGTCAGTGCAACCTCACACCTGTGCGGCTGTCACATAATACTGTGCACTTAGGGTGAAAATACTCTGAGGTGTAACATTAGGGGAAATCTAAAGCTGTTAGAAACAAACTAAACTGGATAAGCAGACAACAAAATTTACTTTCCAACCCCAGAAGCACTTGGCTAAGTGAGTGGACTACCTGGCTGGCACAGTTAAGACAAAGGAAGATTTGTTACTGCCTGTGTTAAAAGGATGGCTTGATTTGGCAGACAAATGACAGAATATAAAAGTCCTGAGGAAAATAAAACTGGATATTAAACCACAGCAAACCTGCTGTACCTTCATGGCCACCGCATCTGATGTGCTGATGGCTCCTGGTAGAGACAGAGTTTCTCAGTCTTCTTGCTCCATGCAGATCTTGGTTTTGAAACTAATGAGCTGAGAGCAAATGCTTTCCCAGATGTGATCAAATGCTTTGACAGGATAAGGGATTGTTGTTTAATGAAATATACCCAGACCTTTCTGGGGTTTTAAGATCTTTGACCAGCAAGCTGATCTGCATCAGGGAGCAGTCAGACTTGAACCAAGCACTGTATACATCAAAATTATCTGCAAAGTCTCCTTCAGCATCATCAAGTTGACCAGCAGACTACAAGAAGAGCTTGTGGGGACTGCCTCTGGCCCCAGTGGGCGGTCAGGAGCCCCTCCAATCTGCTCAGTTGACAGATGACATGTCTGGGTACCATGGAATAGTTAAGGTTATTATATACAGTGTTAAATCTCCTTTTCTAGGAAAGAATGAGGTGCTGAGGTGGTAGTGTCTCCAAAAGCCAAGCTGGCTTGAAACAAAATGTGACTCCTGCTTTGAGCCCTGGCTTCAAGAAAAGAGCTGCAAGGTGAGCAAAGACAATGTAGAAGAACCTGGAGCTGCAGCTGCACCTTTTGAACCTCCATGTCCTGATGCACTGCCCCACTTTTTGGCTAGATGAACTCTACCACTTCCAGCTATCTCATGCACACAAAGCTGAAACAGTTCTATCAAAGGTGACCCCCACAATGCCTATGTGGCTTCCAAGCCCAACTGTCCAGAGAGCAAGCTGTGCTAGGAGGACTTAACAATGCCCTTGGCATCATTTCAAACCCTGGGCTACATACTTTGTTAGTGAAATGTATATATCTGATGAGCACCAGCAACTGTGCCTGCAATCAATATAATTAATTTACCACAAGTCTGCAGATGACTGAGACAGCATTCGGAATTAAACTACATTTCTAGTGGCTAGATGGATCTCAGAGAGGCTGTGCCTTATCTAGATATGGCTTTTAAGAGTTATAAGTTGAAGACTCAGAGTCACGATAGACGAAAGCCTTGTTTGTTGCTTCTAATAAGCTGCTCTAATGGGATGTTTTTCAGAGGCTTGTAATTAGAGACTGAAATACTTGATGGTGCCTGGGAAGATTTTTCTAATCTTTCATACAGCCTTAAGCAATGCAATGACTGCTTCCTGCCTCTCCAGGTCAGGAGGCCAGCACTGCACCTAGCACCTTCTGAATCAACATGCTTGCTTCAAACATCAGAGCAGCAACAACGCTGTGAGCTGGCAGAAACATATTTCTGCTTTGCCCAGAACTGTTTAAGAAGTCATCTCATTGTCCTGCTGAGCTATACCTAGCTCACATGTTAAAGCATGTCTCCACACTGTTGAAGAATAACTGCACAAGCAGACGATATCTATGCAAAAGCTATGGGGAAGGAAATACCCTTGGAAAGACCTCTGGCATTATGTACACAAGGGGCTTTCACCAGTGCTCAGCAGGAGCCTAGAGCTGCTACTATCGAAGTCAGGCTCCATTTTCAGGTTGATGGGCCACCCAGTTCCCTTCTTAATGTGGAAATGAGATTTGCACAATGCCACCAAATGCATCACCTGAATGAAGGTGAGGAGCTTTCATCACTGACTGCTTCATTGCCCCATATTTCCCCTGCTCAGACAAAGCTTATGCCACCTGCTCATCTGTTCATGATTATCCTGCTCCATTCCCTTGGCTGCTGCCAGAATAACTCAGAAATTATCCTTTCAAGGGCAATGCCTCATGGGCTTAAAGACTTGGTCAACTCTCACCTGTCTGGGCCAAAGTCATCTGAAAGCAGATTAGCTTGGGTCCTTAAACCTCCTTGAAACTGCAGCAGCTCAGACTGGCTTGTGGAGCCCAGTGTGCTTGCACAGATGTACTAAGCCAAAAAGTGTTAAGAATAAATAAGAAAAAGGTGTTGGAGCAGCCAAATTTGCCAAGCCAATCTAGGCAAGATGCTAAAGATGGGAAATACCGTCAGCAGATTTCCACATCCTCCTTTGAAAGGCATCAACCTGTGCAGAAGGGTGTACTGGAGCACTTTTTTTTTTGTTGGTGAGGGGTCCTTTATACCAATGATGCTAACAGTCATCCCTGGCAAAAGATATTGCCAAAGAGGAAAGCGGCTGCTAACGTGATGGCGGTAGTAAAAGCTTGACCTGAACAGAAGCAGGAGCAGACCCTCCTGCTCTTGGTGGATGGGAATTTTGACTTGGCAGAGCAATAGCTTCTCTAATAAAATCCTCTTGTCAGGTGAATCCAGGGAATATTTGGCAGTAGGTGGCATAATAAAGTGGCTATAAATCATGGGAGTCAATATCCTATAGGAAGAAGGAAGAGCAGGCAAGAACGTAGATGAAAATCATTTAAAATAATCGCAACTAACAAAAATCATGACTCATGCTGGAAAAATTCTCTATGAGAAACATTATCTACAAACTGTCTCCTGTTTCCTACGGAAATATCAAAAAAGTAAACTATTTTAAGCCTTGACATATCTTGGAAAATAGGATGGGAGCAGGTTGTGGAAAAATTTATCCATTTTGATCTACATCACAAAGGGTTGCAAACTGTGGCTCAGGACTTAGGATACAAGCCATAATACTTTCATTCTCTCTACTCCCTGAAAGTCACTTTTAACAAGATGCACATATTTGTGTCCAGAAAGTGGCTCTTTGCCACCACAGGGGCTGATATTTAAAAGTCTAAATCAGCTAAGGTCAAGGATGGATACTCCGGTGCAGAAGCCTCTAATTGCCAATACCCAGATGGCAAGATTTGTCTTTGCTTTGTCTTTTGAAGGCTGGTTCCTTGCCAGAAAGAGACCCTCTGTATATGCACGACACAGGGTGAGGGACAGTTTTTTGTTGCTTGAAATCTTTTTTTTTCTTAAGTTCTATAAAAATCTCCCTCTAGTTCATTGGAAGATCACTTGAGATAAAAAGGTTATCTATAATGGCCATAAATGCAGATGCACAGTACACTTATTTATTTTGAGTAGCTTTTCCAAACATGTACAAGCATTGACCTAATAGCATCCACATTTTACTCTGTCAAAGCCCATGCCTTTGTTTAGTGGTACAAAGCTCAAATGCTTAGAGGACCAGCAGTCTCTTAACACTCACACTAACACTCTATCAGTTTTGTAGAGGTTTGGTTTGAAGGACAAAGAAGGTGAACTGTTTTAGAGCAGTGGGTCTCCTTCCCACGCTATTGCAAACCTGGCTTCCTACTTCAGTTTGTAGGAAGAAAGGGCTGATGATGCAATGACAACTGTGGCACCTTACTGTTCCTTGCAAGATGAAGAGCAAAGATCTTGGTGACTGGCATTGTCCAATACAGACCATAAAAGAGAAGTCTGCAATGATTTTAGATTAATATATACTTCAATCAGGAGCAATGATATCAAACAGCATCTAATTCAAGCATTGTTAGGAAAGCAGGATTTATAGCTTTGCTCTATCTGTAAAATGCATTGCACCTTTGAGAACACATAATCCTAACAAAACAAAGATAATAACAACTTTGTGTTCTTTAATTCAATGCTTGTAGCTGGTTTAATAATAGATTTTCAATCCACTTCTCTTTTTTTGCTGAGACAACTACAGTCTGATTTAGTGAATCTTTCTGATTTGTAATCCTGATCGTTATATTATTAATATACCCTTGATGCAAAGACCAGGATAACTTAAAAAAGTAATCAGCTATTTTTCTTGGCATTTATGACCTTGGTCAGAGGATGCATTATTTACAGGAAGAGTTTTCTGGAACATCTGCGAGTAAATCAGCTCTGAAACGCTGCTTAATTGTTTAGGGCAAAACACAGTTTCGCATTCCCAGGAACCTCCAGCTACAGACACGGTGTTTTTCCACAGATGGACACTGACATGTGGAAATGCCACTGTGACTACCGTTCGGCTGACCTTTGGTTTAGGGCCAGCTGCCAAGGGGAAATACCAAGCTGTTACTTACATTCTTTCAAAAGAAGTGACAAAAATGTAGAGATACTTGAAAGCAAAAAAAGGGGAAGAGGTGTAATAAATTCTGCCTCAGGGAACCTAGAAGAAAATAAAAACCCTGAAGAGCCCAGCAAACTCCTGAGTCCTACAGCTGGGAAGATATTTTCCAAGATGCCAAGATCTGAAGGACATCCCCTTCTCACTGCAGGACTGGTCTCAAGCTCTTGCTCACTTCAGCCTGACATTTGGGAGGATAGGTGCAAAGAGATGCCGTACAGAACCCTAGGAGGAATATGCTAATTCTGAGGTGTCCAGGGCCTCCAGGGAGCCTGTTTGCAGGAGCTGGTCAGGCTGTGCCCTCAGTGCTGCAGAGCAAGAAGGCTTTTCTCCTTAGCATTGCTACTGGGCTGTACCTGCTTTCCTATGTTAGCAGGAAAGACAGCGCCTGGACTTTGCACAGCTTCCTTGGCATGGAAAGCAGTGGTGATTCTAGCTGTAGGTACTCCTGAACTTGAAAATATCTGGTTTTATAAAAGCAAGTATGGGAAAGAATAGGAAAGGAAATTCAGCTCTCTGGAACCAGGCACTGGAACAACATAAGCACTCCAAAGATACAGGAAAGTGTCTTCCAGAAACAGGTTAACAGTTTCAGAAGAGGATTAGCCCGTGAGTTGGAATGTGTTTACCATCCCTGCAGTGTCACAGCAGGAGAGTGACCACTCATTCCATGAATTGTCTCAAAATCACATCCAAGGGAAAGCGGCGTGAGTGACTCACTTCCAAACAGGAGCACTTTTTCTTTGTTTTGCTTTATTTAATTTCAAATTGGCTGTCAGCTTTCTGGCTTCTACAGTTTATTTTTCTGGTCTCACAAGTCACTCCACACATTAGATGAGCTTTAAAATTCATGAGAACTCAAGCCAATTCTCTAATGATGGACCAAACCTTGACATTGGATGTTTCTACAGCACCTCCAGCTGAGGAATGAGGTTCTTACCAGTTTAGGGGAAGGGCTGAAATGATAAAAATAGATCAGGAGCTCAGCTCCCTCTGTCTGCACCTTCTCATATGTCCAGTATGGCACCATGGAAAAACTCCATGGGGTCCATGGAGAGAGGTGTGAGTACCAGATAGGTGGATTAAGGCAGCAGTAGAGGCAGTGGTAAAACTATAGCCCAAGAAGACAAGGGCTTTAATAAGCATGCCAAGAGATAAAGAGCAAAGAGGAAGCACATTCTGGAAAGCCCATTACGGCAAAGAACAGAAGGAGATAACTAACAAGAGCTGATGACAAATGGCTCTGGCTTTAAAACCTCTTGTTCAGACCAGAGAGGGTAGCAGCAAAAAGGAGACCTGCAAGGGCATGTCTTTCCCTTTGGGTCCCAAGCACTTATCAATGACTGAGGGAAGAGCAAGAACTGCTAGTTGCCATGCGGTTCCTTATGACCACAGAGGGATACATCTCCCTCCACCTGCGATTCACCTCCCCTCCTTGCAAAAATGCCAGATTACATCTCTAGCTTCCCTATGGCCACAATTGCATCCTCCTTTTTGCACTGATACAAGCGCGTTCAGGCTGGGAAGGCCAAAGTCCACATCCCCCAGCTCTGTTCGAGGAGAGATTTGATTCAAAACATCCAGCATTTAAGGAAAGACTTGAACTTCTGCCTACAGTGTTCAGAGCCCAGATTTTCTGGCTACAACTTTCCTGAAGCCCCTGATGTGAATGGTCTATAGTCATTCACGCCCCCCATGCCACTGCATGCTTCTTGTGCAGACAGAAGTATTTACTTTTCCATTTTTAAGCCCATCAAGTCACTTCAGAGCAGACAACAATAGCTCAAACAGCTGAGCTGGAAGAGACTGTCAGTCTCTGACCTTGAGTGGAGATGAGTCTGGCAGCACACTTACCTTTCAAGACAGGAAATAACTCTGTCCTTCCATGAATGCCTTATGCCTGGGGACATTGCTGCTCAGCACGGCTGGATTTCACTGTGCTGCATTCACAGACTGATACCCTACTTCCTCTGGGAAATAAGACCCTCAGCCAGTATGTTCAATATCAGTGCAGCTCCTCTGTACCTTGCAACTATTCTTAACGCTCAAAATATCCTGTAATTTACAGCCACCATGCTAGAGCTGAGCTAAAGACAGATCTGTTTCATGAAAGCAACAGTGGGTTGATGGGTACCTTAGAAGCATAAATGCTTACTTTGCACTGAAAATAAGCTCAGCCTTATGAATAGATGAACTTCATATTGTTTTACGTTGCGCTGGTTTACTGCCATTAAAAAAATTTACTAATACACAAGTAGTATATGCAAAAAGTGTCTTGTGTGCTGGCTGCTACACAAATTTAGTGCTACAGTACAAACTGATCCTGACACAAGCCAGATTTCCCCCAAATAACACTACCCCTTGTTCACTAACAAGTTCATCAACTTCCATTAGAGTTGTCAAAGATGGTATAGCCCAGGCTTTCATTACTTGCCTATGTTTAACCACATGAGAAGTCAATAGGATTGCTTTATGGCTTTAAGCAGAATGTCTCCCTCCATGGATGAGAGCTCTCTATACAATCTACCAACACTGGGGAGCACATTAGTGTGCTACATATGAAAAATGAAATCCAGACCTGTCCAAAACTTGGGGCATCTGGGCATTCTGCTGGGTTTCTTTTCTTTTTTTCTCTGCAAGTGCTTTCCTGAAATCAAGTTTTGTCTGTGAGCTGAGTGTAAACATATGGGCTTCAGGATATTTTACCTGTAATAGCATGTCCTTCTTGTTTTTAAAGGAATGTGAAAACACTCCAGTGAGAATCAAGTTGAATAATTAGGGACAGTATGTCAAGAGAAGAAAAATCATTGGGAAGTGAACTACATTTGTGAGCAAGCTTTTGCCATTCCTGCCTTTCTAAACAGATCAATCAGCCCACCCTTGTGCTGTGCTACAACGCTACTGCTTGACAGCTTCACGCACACGCTTCTTTCACCTAAAGTGCACTAACCAGCTGGTCAGATAAAAGTTATTACAAAAGTTGGAGAAGTATAAATACACAGTTTCTTCTCTTACCTTCCACTGAGAAGAAAACCGATAACAACAGCCAGCAGAATGACTCCCACTGTTACAGACACAACAATTATAGGAATCTGGCTCTGGTCACTGGATGCAGCTACTGCTGAGATGAGAAACAGAAAATGGAAATTAAGGTTAAAATGGTATTTGGTGCTCACATAAGTCTTTCTAGTGAGGCTGCCAGCAAGGTTTCAAGTCTTAACCTGTTCACTACTTCTTTTAAGGTTTGCGTTTTCCCCCTTAGCTGTCTGTTTCCAGTTTGGAAAGGAAATGGGTGGAAAGAAATCAAGCACACATGCAAAACCAAGCCAAAACCCAATAAAATTGCATTTCATCATTGAATTCAGAAACAAATGCATTGCAGAACTCATCCTTTGAGTTTGCAAACTCAAGTTTGTCTTCCTGCGTTAGCTGTATTAGAAATCACAGAGATAAAAGATAAAAATCTAACATTCCCTTTTGCAGAGAGAACATTTATAGAATGTTATTGTTAAGAGACCTAAGCCTTACTTGCACTTCAAGAAGCTATAAACAATTACAATCTCTTTTTGGCACCTGTATTGCGCAACCAGGTGTACTCTGTAATACAGGAATTTGCTAAGTAAACACACATAGAGGCTGGTCTTTTTATCAGCTAAGGGAAGCAGAACTCCTCCACTCATGTCTCATAGACAGTTCTTGTGCCAAAGGCAGTAGACAAGTCCTGTGATAAAGGTATCAGCAGAAAGCTCAGGAAAGCTGTTTAAGATCTGGATTTTGTCACAGATTAAGTAAAAGCAGGTGAGCTAGCTCCTGCAGCCTGTAAAATGGAAATGCTGACATCACTTGTATCTCATTTATCTGCTTTGCACTGCAGGGCAAGGAATCCACATGCCCCAAAGGGTCCCCACCCAGAAAGTGAAGTCACCTCACCCTGCCCTTTCTACTGCCAGCTTATTTAGCTGCATATATTTAACAACTCCAGGGTACAAATCTGACCTCCTCCCTCTAAAACTATCTCCCTGGCATAGGGACTGCTGCTGCGCAGGGAAAACCCTCATTATAGCTCTACCCTTGTGCCAACCCTAGATGAAGCTTCATCCACCCTAGGAGAGCAGCAGGTGAGCAGTACGAATCAATTGCACATTGAAGAAGCCTTTAACTAAATGACTGAAGTAAAAAAGGGTCCTTAGCATGGGATTAGTTTTATGGAGGCTATAAAATAACTGAATGTAATGGCATATTATTTCTTAAGAGAAAGATAAAAAGGTATGGCATTAAATGTTGATCTGCAATGGGTTTCAAGCAGTACTTCGTACAGGAGCTCTTTAACACTCAGTGATGAGCAGTGTGGACCTGCTACAGCAGTATAAATTATTTCAGAAGGATTGGCCATGATACATTAAATATTTAAGGTTAACTGCTCCAAACTCATGCCATGATCCAGGGATTTTATTAGCCTCACAAATTTATAGAGGCTCCTTAAGATGATGTTTTATTGCTTTCTTGACAAAATAATTAAAAAGAAAAACATTTAAAGGAGAACATTAAGCTGTGACTGGTGGTTTTTTGCACAGCACTGGTTATGGGGAAATTAGATAAATCTTGCTGTGATCTATGGCAGCTAAAAAACTCGAATACATAAACTAAGCTGGGACCTCTCTACCATTTAAGGCTGGAGAGAAACTGCATTACTCGTCCTTGACTTGATGACATGCTCCCACTCTTGCCCAGCAGACCAGTTAGGTTAGTTCAGCAGTCTAGTGAAAAACCATCGTTTGGCGGGTTAGTTTTATCAGGACTAGATGAGTTCAGTGGCATTTGAAAAAGAGGACAGCAGTAAGCAGATACACTTAGCAATAGCTTCCACCTAAATAAAAAGTAAAAATTGAAGCTGGGCTTGCATTGCGGTGTTTTTCAGAATTGCATGTAATGGCAGCAACATGTAAAAAAAAAACCCTGGAAAAAGAGAAAAGTTCAAAACAAGTTATAGCTTCCCCCTGCTGCATTTGTCAGGCTGTTGTTTCACATTTGCTCTAAGTGTATTAAAAATAACTTTGCAGAAACCTTGCAAACCAGAAACAAAACCTGTTGCTTTGTTCAAATGATTTTGGAACCTGTTTTTGAATTTCACAACAAACACTGAAAAGTCTTCATTTGTGCTGGAATCAAAATAATTTGCTTTGGCAAAGGTTCAGATGTGAACTCTGAAGTAGCAGTGAGATTTCTATCTTTGGTTGCTTTCACATCCCTTGGGATGTGCAGCAAAGCAGTGGGAGTCTGGTTGCACACTCCCACCACTGATACTGACTTTAGATGGGGCCTTGGGGAAAAAAAAAAAAAAAAAGAAAAAGTTGCTTCTTTCAAAAGATTTTATATGTCAAATGGAGCTGTATCATGTGTTATACTGAGGTTTACATGGCATTTTAATTCTACCAAGCATTTAAACATCTGGTTAAGTCCTGCTTCAGCCAGAGCTCAAGTCCAACAGAGGAAGAGTTCCCAGATCCCATGCAGTAGGTATTCCTCTGACTATGCTGGCAGCTTCTTAGTATTAGGGAATTACCTACTCCTCTCCCTTTAAAATGCTATTAAGATGGGAGTGCAGGTGTGAATAAATGACTAAAGGGGTTTTGGGTGTTTAAAGACATTACATGCGATGTCCTCAAAACATCCTCGTTAACACAGATACTTACACGATGGGCTTTATGAAAGTGCTATTATTTTTGGACCAGGATTGTAAGTACTGACAGCACTGGATGAAATGTGCATATATTTAATATGTTATATTATTAATAGTCCAGAACACTATTACTCAAATAGCTCTATACTAGAAACCTTCCAACTGCTAGCAAAATTTTCGTCGGTATAGTACAGAATAATTTTTGGCATAACATGATTTTATTGCTATTTATAAGGCACAATTAATGGTTAATAAAAGAAGAAATACATTAAATGGACCATTCTTACTGCCTTAATGCTTTCATCGTGATGAAATTTTCACTGTATTAGTTCAGTCACTGGCTCCACAGCTACCTCTGCAAATGTATAATGACTCCTTTAAAATCTATTACAGCTTCAAAGGTAATATGCATTGAAAAAAACAACTTGGCATCCTCTGCTCAAAGATGATGAATTTTAAATGAACTGGAATAACAGTAATCAACATATTGACAAATTAAAATTTTCAAGGAAAACATACAGAAAACGGGCTTTTCCGCACAGGAATGAACCAAGTATTCCCACCACAAAATTTCCCTTCCCTGCAAAAGAGTATAAAAAAATAATAAATGGCAGTGGTACAAACTGAAACAGACAGGAACTCTTTTTTGAGGTAGAAAGTTATTTTGACACCTCTGCAAAAATTTGGTAATTGGGACAAAAAGAATTTCCCCACAGCTGTGCCTGAACAAAGGCAAAAGAACAGCTGAGCCTCTGTGTGCCTCAGAATGTGCTCTGGGATCCAGACCTGGATGGTCAGATTTATTTAAATACGAGAGTTTTCAGTTAAAAAAATAAAAAACAAACTCCACAGATTTCTAACAGGCTGATCCAAAGTCCTGTGCCTGCAGTGTGTGTTTTTCTTGTTTCTGATCACAAGTCAAATGCCTTGAGACTGTGGCATTGGCAATAAAGAGAAACTATCTTTCAACTTGACAGGAACTTACATCAAAGGACACTAATGCTGGTTCAATTCTTCCCCTTGCAGAAAGACACCATTTCAGGGCTTTTTCTCCAAATGCAGATATTTAAGAGATCTCAGCACACTCCACAGATCTCCATTAAGAGGTGTGGAAGAGCAGGTCCCATCCCGTCTGTCCCTCGTGAGAGGAGGACCTTTGTCCTCTTGCATCAGCTCTCATAAATGCAGAATTTTTCTAAGCAGTGTGTGCTATGAATTTCTGGAATCTGAATATCTCCTGACTTCACACTCTGCCTCTCTACACAAGTTGAGGAGGCAAGGACAGATATGCCTGTCTAGTGCATGGTCATAATGTGCCTGATGTTTCTAAAGCCAAGGGATGAGATCAGGACAAGAAACAGCTCTCTGCAAAGGTATTGATCCCCTGACTCATTTCTAGTAACTGTTAGAGAGACATGGGCTGACAGTAATTAAAAAGACTTACACACTGGGCTAGTTTCAAACTCAAATCGTCGGCTGAAGCCACCATAGCCAGCAGCTGTCCGGGCTCGGATCTGGAAGACGTACACTGAGCCTGGTTTCAAGCCATCTGCCGTAATCGTCGTCAATTTGGATTTGATGATGGTGTAACTTGTCTCTTCATCCTTTTCCCAAACCCACCCAAAAAAAACCATAAAATTCAAACACACAAATAGTATCTCTCAGAGAAAATAGACTCTTAACAACCCCCACAGCAATGTTACAAGGAATGACCAAAATATGCATTTTTGAGAGGATACCCGTTCTTCCCCCCAAAGGCCCTTTCTGCAGTATACAATGTGAGATATGACTTTCTCCTTTTTAATCAATGGCTCTAGAAGGAAATGAAGCAGAAGGATTTTCAACCCACAAATAACAATATGGGATCAAACCAGTATCTGCAGTAGGAGCTGATTTCTGTTTCTCAAGGTGAACGTGGCAGAGGGCAACAGAAAAGTTCATCCTACAGAATCAATCTTAAGGCATGCGGAAGAGGAAAAGAGCCCATTGCCTTAGAGAGAGATTTTAATTTGCAGCAAATTACTTCCCAGTAATGTAATTAGACCTAAAAAAATAACAATATATTGCACATTTTACAAGTTTATGCTGGCATTTCTATAACCACGAGTTAGACCTTGGGAAGGGAATAATAAACCAAAACTCCAGGAAAATATCTAATTTTGCATTGTTCTTCTGAAGCAACAAACTTGAAGAAAAATTGCTGAAATAAATCTTCATTTACATCAGTTCCTAATGTGAAAGTGTTTCATTTCTCTGATTAAAATTTCACTCAAATGCTTGGTAATTACTCTTAGAGTTATTTACTGTAACACATAATCTAGACAAGAGCTCATAAATTCACATCTACAAACTTGGAAACTGCTTTTTATTTACCATATCCTCTCAGATCCAAATTATTCTGAGATAAACATGAGTTCTTAGTAATTCCATACTAAGATTTCCACATAGCTCTGAACTGATTTTATTTTTTCCTTTTGACTTTAATGGGCAACTTTCCTTGCACAATTATATGCCTGGGTAAGGCTCTGGGAATTTCCAACTGTAGGATTATAGTTTGTTTCATTGAAGCCTGTAGCTACACATGACTGTTTTGCAGAAATGTGTATATGTGTGTGTCTATGTATATATATATGTATATGTCCTTTTTTTCTCTTTTTCTTATTAACGAGTGAGTTCTCTTAAAGAAATGTGATCTGACAAAACTTAATTTTCCAAAGCACTTAATATAAATCGTTCTAATCCCGTGGAAATGAATGCTGCAAATTTACCTTTATAAAGGGCTGAAAACCAAGAGGATATAAAAGACAGTAGCAACAGAAAAAGAAGGATTAAGGATGACATCCCAAATCTAACTCAATGACTGGTTAAAAAGCAATAAATTAATATTAGGCCACATCTTTGCTTGTATGTCAGCCCAATTAGGTTTTCAATACAACGTTGGCCTCTGCAAACACTTAAACACTTGAGTATTCCTACAGAAAACATTAAGTTTTGCTATCAGTCTGAGAGAAATAAATCAAGACAGAATAAACTCAGACTGGCTGTAGCCACCTCCCCATGAAAGACTTGCACTTGAAGAAATATTTACCGAAGATATTTCAGACTAGTTCTCAACCACAAATACATTTTCAATCCCTCTTCCCCCAGTTTGCTTGAGAACAATGTCAAATGACCAAATTATAGATTTTTTTTTTTAATTATTTGGTCATTATCGAGGTTTCTAGAGGTTAATCTTCCCAGGCCACTCCATGGGAAGGATTTAATACGCCAGAATGATTGGTCATACAAGTTATTAAAAGAATCAGTAATGGATTATTTCCAGCGATAGCATATCCTGATTCTTGCTTCGTGCTTCAATCTTTCTGAAAACCTCAGCCTTATTTAAGCAACACATACATCTTGTGCATTTGCCCAAGATCCCTCAGCTGCAAAAATAATGTTGATTTTATCCTCATGGAAAAGACTCCTGAAATTCTTTCCCTGCTCGAGCAGGTCTTTCCCATGATCACAGCAAGTAGAGAGGAGCAAGGACCCAGTCCTCTTCCATGTTAAGTGGTTTCACCTGGATCACAGACAGAACTAATGGAAGATCTTCCTTAAAATAGAAAATCAACCACTCCCCTCCACCCCCAAGTGAATTGTGACTCAATTTAATTATTTTCTTCTAGTTTTCAAGTAGAAGGTCTGGCTGTTCCAAATATAAAAACAACACCTTACAATCCCAGCTAAGGCAAGACACTGCTATTCAGTCACCTCTTGCAAACCTGATGTTTGGAAAGCAAACACTTCAAGGATGTAATGCTCCACCACTCAAATGATGCTACTTAAAAAAAGTGATTTATTACTGTTTGCATTTAAAATGCATTAATTTTGGAGGAAGGGAAAAATTCACCATTTGAACTGAAGACTAGGAGAGGCACATTTTGTAGGAAGAGAGGGTATTTTCCATTAGACACAGAACAAGATCTGGAAAGCCTGGGCAAGCTTTTAAGCCAGGATACCCTTCTTCATGACAGAGCAGGTAAAATTTCTCCATAAAACCTCTTTCTTCTTACACTGTGGGTGTAAAATAAAGTGAGAAATTGAAATACTAAAAGCAAGGACAGTCTGATGATTCTGGGAGGAGATAGACACTCAATTCCCAATCTCTCCTATTCTTAACAAATGAACAGGCTCTATCTTAACGTGATAAGGCTGGTGAGGAATCCGACATGCAGATTTAATGTATTTGATCAACAGAAGTGACATACTAATGGGAAACAACACACTCATTTCAAGTCTTCGTAATCATTTACTGCAAAATCAATCTAACATTGATTTATGCATAAAATTGCTCCATTCCCTTCCATGACTCAAATAATTATCATTAAAATAAGAGGACAGTAAAGAGAAGGTACTTGGGATGCTCAGCAATCAGCCCGTCACACCTTTTCAAAATATTTGATTTCGTATTCCAGGATGATGCCATTGGGTCGATCAGGCTCCTGCCAGGAAAGGGAGATGCTATTTTTAGTTATCTTCCCTTTTTTCACACTACTGACCGGAGAAGGTGCTGCAAGACATTAGAAAAACAAAAGAGACAACATACATGGTTAGTTAGATGGTCTGCCTCTGCTGAAGTCAAACTCATCAGTGCATCCTCAAATGCAAGGTGATTCTTAGCTACTGCAGATCAGCAGGGTTTGTTTTCACCTTGGTGGTATTTACCCATTTTTAACAACTGGAATCGCACAGATTTTCAGCAGCTGCGGATATGACCAGCATCACTCGCCCAACAAAAATATATGAACTACCATCAGCAGCTTATGTATCAACACTTGTCTTCTCAAGCACTTTCAAACATATCAACCCTACATCTTGCCTTTTCAAATGTGGCAGGGGGCTACATGATCAGAATTATATGGATTATAAATTGCTTTCTTTCACCCGCTTTGACGGTAAGTATTTTTCAGAAGATCTTAGATTAAATGGGCTCTTAACAATTTCTTTTTTTTTGCTCATAGAGTAGTAAAAACCTACGCATGTTTCAGACCCTTCTTCCTGATGGAAGGAAAAGGGTAGCAAAGCCATTACAACTTTTATAATTCAATTGCTCTCAGTAAATATCACTGGGGTATTATAGCTAGCATAGTGATGCTAATTCCTTGCAAATGCCAACTGTAAAGATTTTAATGGCAATCATAGTTTGGAATTTTGCAGCATGCTTGGGGAAGCAGCAGCATGAAAGCAGATACACCAGCTCTGCTTATTATTTTAAGACACAGCCCTGAAAGGTTATCTGCCCTTTGCAGCACACGTGCATCAGATGCAGGCTTGATCCTTTGTTTTCAGTCGACTATCTGCAGGGACTTCTCAAGTTGTGGTCATTATCACCCCTGCCAGCTCAATGCAAAAGCTTCTATGGGCAATGAAACCCTAAAGCCCCAGGTGTTTTGTACCAGAGATTAGGAAACAACACGGAGTGAAAAAGGATTGAACAATTTCATAGTCTGTAATTCACAGGGCCAAGACCAGCTTCTCCAGATTTAAAAACAGCCCCTGCCTGGCTGAGGGCCTTTGACTCACCCTCCTGACAGGCTAGCTCTTTTGAAGGATACTGACTGCAAAGAGCGGTAGCAAATGACCTCATTTTATCTTCCAAAATATGTTTGGAACTTAAAAAAAAAAAAAAATTAAAAAAGGACTTCTATATGCAGGATTAACTAATTATCATTATACTAAAAAAAAAAAAAAAAAGTCATTATGTAGAATAAAACCAACAAATTAATTTTTCCAGGCCTGATCTTCAGCCAAAAAAGTAAGGGAAGAGCTCCAGTCAATTATTCCTGGACCAAAGGCTAGCAGCAAGTCATCTGTTATAGCATCTCACGTCTCTTTTCAGCCTCAGGTTTTCTTCCTCCTGTTTACTAATCTCTCCCCTACTTGGCTCTTGGGAGGATCCTGAAAGGTAGTTGCTATTTCCATACTGTTTTCTGCTGGAGAGCTGGCATTAAGCTGCACAAACACTGCTCACTTTTTTTGAGGCATCCTAAACCAAGCTCATAACTGCTCCACTGAGCAAGTAAAAACCACCTTGATTTGAATGATGATCATGTTATATATACAGACATTGCATGATGATCACCAACAATTTTTCATCCGCAAAAGTCACCTTACCCTTGCCTGATGTGCTCCACAAATTCTGGGGCTATGTGAAGGCAAATACCTATCTTGACTCAAACTGCTAATCTGGTATAGGACTTCGCATTAAGTCATCCAGGTGCCTAAATACGTTATGAATGTATGTGTACAGCAAGCTGAGTTGTGCATGCGAGGTATATGGTCCATATACGTGCATTTAGTCAGTTGTGTTAGCCCAGAAGACACAGCAAGCAGTGAACTGTTAAAATAGCATGAACTTCCCTTCTAATACGAAGGGAGCTAACGCGGTTTTCAGAGGCATCAGAAAACAAGTCTCATCACAAGGGGTGGTGATGCCAAATAACAGGCAATTCTAAAACCCTAGTTAAGTAGACCATATTGATCACTTCTTATCATGAGCCACTTGAGTGATGTATATTGGGGATGGTGACATCCAAGTACTCAGAAGAAGGGACCCATGACCCTCCAGAACTGCTCCCTGCAATGCCAATCCCTTGCTTGCAGAGCTGGCAGCAGAGGTCTGGAAGGATGGAGAAACTCAGAGCTGAGCACTGAACCTTTTTAAACTCCTAACAGCAAAAGCAAACTTGATGAGTGCAGCAAGGGGAGACCTCAGCTCTCTTGGTATTGAACACCTCTCAGGAAGGTGAAAACCATGCAGTTCTCAGTCTCAAGGTTGCCTGACCAAATAATGGACTTTTCATCCACATTATTGAGGTTTCCTGAAGTGCTTATAGGACCAAAGCTCACAGGTCCTTTAAAAACAATAGAATGATGTAAGTGTTCCTGAACTCTGCTGCAAAATCTTTCCCTGGGAGGTTCAGAGGTGTTAGGTCTCCTTCACATGCATCAGCAAGGTATAGCACAAGATGCACCACCAGTCATCCAAAAGCACCCATCAAACCCCCTACTCCCATAAACCACAGCATCCTCTTTGTAAAGCAGTGTGAGAAAGGCTTGGCTAGTTAACAGTTTCATGGACTTAAATCTCCTGCTGTGTGAGCCTCTAACACACTCAATCATGGCTTTGCAGAACGCTCTGCACTACCAGGAAAAGGAGGGAAGATAAGAAAATAAGTAACCCAACCATCAAAGTAAATTAGAAAAAGAGTAACTGTATCCTTTTTGAATCTCCTTCAAAAGAAACATTGAAATGTAACTGTGAGATAAAGGCCAATTAAGTAAATTCAATAAATCCCAGTGGTGCCAGGATGATACAACAACTACTCTGCATCCTCCATGCAAGGGAGATTACGACACTCTGAACTGACGGAAGGAAGGTATAAGTATTTTAGAATTTTCTTTGTCAAACAAAATGTAACCCAATCCAGGCAAGCGGACAAAGCCTGCAATCATTCCATCTTAAAAGCCTGCAACTGGATACTGTGCTATATGATCTCAGAAAAATAAAAGGACTACTTGAGACTTGCTTTCCAAAGGTCACTGCTTCTGCAAGGGCAGCATCCTCTTAATAGAAAGTAGCCAAGCCAAGAAAGGAGCATTTCCATTTGGAGTGCAACATATAAATAATAAATTCACCTAAGAGCCACAATACATATATCTCCATGTTTCTTATGTAAGCAGGCAAAATTCTTCTTCAAATCCCTGCCTTGACACTAGAAAGGGTGGATGCACATTGTGAATTGCTCAATTATTGCTGTAACAAGTAATTTACGCATACGTATTAATTTCTTAGCAAGACACTCAAAATCAGAGGGATATTACATCATTCATGCTTATGTTTGCCATTCATGAAAACAGCCATGCGTGTGATGAAAGCAAAGAGAAGATGTAACAAGGTGTGAAATTTCTAATGTACATTTTTGTTTTCCTGAGACCAAAATTAATTGGGGCACAAATAAAAGCACAGAAAAGTGATTCTATCTTTTTTTTTTTTTTCATTTTTTTCTAACATTTCTTGAGAAGAATAAGGTGACATACCAAATAAATAAATTTTTTGCAGAAAAAGCATCATTATTCACATCTGAATAACTAAGAGATGATTTTATGAAGAATAGAATGTCCTTTAAGGACATTCTTCCCCTGCAACCTTTGATAATGACATTATCACTGAATTAGCCATCTAGGCACAAACCCAGTATTTACAACACACTGTGCTGTGTCCCACTAACATCTAATGTACAGTGATGTTTACTGGAATAAAATGTAGACTGTATTTTAAAAGAAACTAATGTTATCAAGTGAATGACCACTGCAACTAGATAAAAGAAACAATTCAGTTTCTGCATTTCATGGTCTATCTAATGATCTCTCTAACCCAAATACTTTGGTATTTTTCTCTCTGTCAGAAACAACACCTACTGGCTCACCACCCTTAGTCACACAGCCAGTAAAGTTTTCCACTTCTGAACAAAAAACTCAAACCAAACCAAAACCTAGTGTCCTTTACCCTTTGGGCAAAACCCAAGCCAATAGCCCGGGACCTTCAATCCAGCTTTAACTCCTGCCTGGACAGGTCCTCAGTTGGAGCAACCCAGAGCAGCACAGGAAGAGATGCTGGTTTGCATGGGCAAAGGGACTGGCACCACTCCACCCCTTGCATCTCTAAATATCTGGATTTCAGGTCCCTTTCCAAAGATAGCTAAGGAATCAAAGGTCCTGCTACCACCTCTGCCCTGGCTGTTGTTATAGACAGTTATATTACAAATGGCTATAGATGCAGGCATCACCTTTATAGATATCTATACTGTGGATTTTAATGTTTTCACGCATTTTCAATTTCTTTTACTGTGATTACATTCCTGTATGTGAAAACATTTGGGATCTAACACTTCAAACTTCTCAATACACCTTGGGGTTCCTCTCTCCATGTGATGGCACATTTCTTTTGCAGTCTGAATTTATGCCAGAAGATTTAAAAGTCAAATCCTTGCTTGTGATTAAATCAATACCTTCACCTGTTACCATATAACCTAATAGTTATATTATCATTAATGCACCTATAAAGCCATATTTAATTGAAGGAAATGAAACCTGTGTCAGAAGAGTAACCACAAGACAAGTAATTCTGGTTCCACTTCAAAAGCCTGGTATACTGCAATTTTTCACTCACTTTCTAATTAACAACATTAATGACATTGATTTTTTTTTTCTTCTCAGGCTTTTGGTGACTACAGAGTTTGGAGCAAGACCTGTGTTCTTCACCGAGTTACATTAAAGGCATGTGAAGCTGCAGATGGCTTCAAGCAGTAGATTCATTTTAAACAAGTTTAGTTAAAACAGAAACAGTGGAGGACTAAAAAAAAAAAAACAAAAAAAATCTTCACTATATTATCTCCTTGCATTTTTGTATAGAAATTGTATGCCTTTAGAAAAGTTCAATACCCAATGGCTCCAATAAAGGTATATTTACTATAGATATCCAAACTGGTGGCCTTCTATGATGGGGCTACGGAACTGATGGACAGGGGTAGAGCAGATGATGTCATCTACCTGGACTTGTGCAAAGTATTTGACACTGTCTCACATGACACCCTTGTCTCTAAGTTGGAGAGTCATGAATTTGATAGGTGGACCACTCGGTGGATAAAGAACTGGTTGGATGGCCGCATGCGAAGAGTTGTGCTCAATGGTTCAATGTGCAGCTGGAGACCAGTAGCGAGTGATGTCCCTCAGGAATTGGTGTTGAGATCTGTCTTGTTCAACATTTTTGTCAGTGACATGGACAGTGGGATTGAGTGCGCCCTCAGCAAATTTGCTGATGACACGAAGCTCTGTGGCTTGATTGATATACTGGAGGGAAGGAATGCCTTTGAGAGGGACCTTGACACACTTGTGAGGTGGGCTGATGACAACCTCATGAAGTTTAACCATGCCAAGTGCAAGGTCCTACACCTGGG
>JASSUY010016197.1:0-28618 GCA_032466535.1 Forpus xanthops | reverse complement strand
AAATCTTGGAGCGGATTGTCCTGGAAGGCATGCTGAGGCACATGAAAAACAACAAGGTGCTTGGTGACAGCCAGCATCTCTTCACGAAGGGGAAATCCTGCCTGACCAATCTGGTGGCCTTCTGTGATGGTGATACAGAAGTGATGGACAGGTAGAGCAGTTGCTGTCATCTATCTGGACTTGTGCAAAGCGTTTAACTCTGTCGCACACAACACAAAATCATAGAATCATAGAATAGTTAGTGTTGGAAAGGACCTTAAGATCATCTAGTTCCCACCCTGCCCCAGGGGCAGGGACATCAACATCCTTTTCTCTAAGTTGGAGAGGCGTCAATTTGATAGGTGGACCACTCGGTGGATAAAGAACTGGCTGGATGGCCACACACAAAGAGTTGTGGTCAATGTCTCAGTGTCCAGCTGGAGACCAGTAACAAGTGGTGTCCCTCAGGGATTGATGTTGGGACCTGTCTTTTTCAACATCTTTGTCAGTGACATGGACAGTGGGATTGAGTGCGCCCTCAGGAAGTTTGCTGATGACACCAAGCTGTGTGGTTCGGTTGATGTGCTGGAGGGAAGGAATGCCATCCAGAGGGACCTTGACACTCTCGTGAGGTGGGCTGATCTGAAGGGGATCTGTAGTCTGTAAGGATGGTGGGGAGGGACTCTACATGAGGGACTGTAGTGATAGGAGAAGGGGTAATGGTTTCAAATGTAAACAGGGTAAGTTCAGATTTGGTATGAGAAAGAAATTCTTTCCTGTAAGGGTGGTGAGGCACTGGAATGGGTTGTCCAGGGAAGTTGTGAATGTTCCATCACTGGCAGTGTTCAAGGCCGGGTTGGACAGAGCCTTGGGTGGCATGGTTTAGTGTAAGGTGTCCCTGCCCCTGGCAGGGGGGTTGGAACTGTATGATCTTAAGGTCCTTTTCAACCTTAAGTATTCTGTGATTCTATGATCAGCCGCCTGGGGCAATGACCTACCATGTTTATGGTATAGTTGATCTGTTTTCAGTTTTGTGCGTTCTTCTGGAGCTCTGCTTAGTATTGGGCTGTGTTCAAAGGCTGTACACCAACTGTATTTGCGAAGTGACAACTCATTTACAGCTACCTCTGTAATTTTTTGCTGTTTATATCATTTGTATCATATTTAAATTGGGAGAAACTATCAGTACGAAGAGCAGCAGTGTTTTTCATTTTAGGTTCTAACTGTGGAGGTTTGTTTAGGTGCAGACTTTCTGCTGAAGATAGTACTAAAAAAAACCAATAAGCTGCATAACCCAGTAAAATCGAGCTTGTTAAAAAAAGTATGCTTAATTCCTTAATTCTTTCACTCTTCCAGTGGGAGAGAGACAATTAATTCGGTGCTGTTTCAGGTACCATGAAGAGACAAAACCCCTTCATTGGAATTTGACAGAGCTACGAGTGGTGTGTTAACAGCCAAAGCAATATTCTGCTAATATAGGTGTGTGTCCTCTTTTTTATTCTCCTTTTTTACATTTTGCCTCCTCATTTGCAGATCATTATATTTCTGTAATAGCTTAGCAGCCAGGAGAGACTGAGGAAATGGCAGTCCCTAAGTAGAATTAGCTGGAAAAAGAGCTGCAATTGCTTTTGGATCACTGCTTACTGTACAAGCTTGCCCTCTCAGATTCGTTTGCCTTCTATTATTAAGTCTTCCTTATGTGAATATTGCCAATAAAGGTGAGAAGTAGAAGAACAAGTACTGTCTTTTGGAGAATGGCAGAACATTCAAAGGGCAATCCAGCTCTGTCTATTAAGTCGATTCCCAAACCATTCATCCTTGAATTATACTATTTGCTATGAAGGAATCCAAGCTAAGCCCACCAGATGGACTTTAATAAATATAGACAGATGAGAATTATTTTGGCTTTTTCATATCTGTGTAAGATCACATCAATGTTGTTATGTACCATATGTCTGAGAAAGAGAATAGGGCTTTTTCTTTTCAAAATATCAGTGTTCTGATACAATAAAGTATGGTCCCATCAAGAGGATGTATTGGGTCTGGCTGAGATGGAGTTCATTTTCCCCATAGCAGCCCTCGTGTGCTGTGTGCTTTGCATTGGTCGACAGAAAGGTGTTAATAACACACTACTCTTTTGACTACTGCTCAGTAGTGCTTGCACAGAGTCAAGGCTGTCTCCCAAACCTTCCCCTGTAGGCTGGGTGTGCACAAGATCTTGGGAGGGGACTGAGCCAGAACAGCTGACCCAAACTGATCAAAGGGATATTCCATACCGTGTTCCATATGTCACCTCCTGATAGAAAATAGGCAATAAGTCTTTTGTTTTCCTTTCTTCCATACAGTCTTTGTTTTTGCTGTATTAAACTATCTTTACCTCTTTATCTTGACTCCCCCAAGCTTTGTTTTTCACCTTACTTTTTTCTTCACCTCTTCTCCCTTGCCATGACCCCTATCCTGCTGAGGAGGGGAGTAACCTCAGGTTGGTGGGCACCTGGCATCCAGCTAAGGTCAACCCACCACAGAGTGTGTTAGTAAAGCAGCTATAGTTTGGTACCATTGAGCAAGAACTTCTTGTAGCTCTGCAGACTTTGCCTCATTAATATTTCTCTGAGCCTTTCAATCTGAAGGGCATGTTGTGAACCTGGGTCATTTCTCGGGAAAAGCCTTACTCAGTCCTAAGATTGGTACCAGGAAGGTGGTATATATTTAATTGATAATCCACTGGCTTGTCTTCAACTTCTCTCCATTTATTCCTACAGCCAAAATAATGTATTTCTTATCCAACTGCTTAAAGCCTGGATGTTTACAATTTGGTTGGTCCCTCTTTTTGTCCCCTGGAGGAATACATCACATGGAAAAATGGACATGAAGCTTTTACAGGAAAAAATGCTACAAATAGGCATACTTAATACAAAGGCTGCTTTTTTTTTGTGTATGAAAAACCTTGCAGTGTTACATTGTAGCTGTGTAACTCATTCAAACAATTCTTGTTCACTCTGGCTTGGCCTCTGATTTTTAGTTTCCTTTTGCTGTAGACACATAAATAACTAATAGATCCTTCCAGGTACCATAGGTTTTAAATGTAACGCTGTAATCTACCCCCTGGATATCTTTTGTGCAACATTACTTTTGAGCTTAGCCCATTTCAGCAGTATGCGTGGGAGAGAGCAATGACCTGAATGATTTAGGAAAACTCACACCTTCACTAATAACACTTAGCTCTTAAATGTCATGTTTCTCCTCTGCTATAATCAACTTATTAGTCCAATAATTAGTTATTTTGGGGTTAAGAAGCCAGCGGTGCATTTTTCAAAAGCATTCATGTTGTTTAGAAACGCAGAATGTTCTCCTCTTTTCCTTCAGTCTCAAATGTAATCTGCAGCAAATTTTCCCATATATTTAGGCCTTTAACAAGACCAGCCTAGAGAAATTACAAGAAGCCAACTTAGGTGGCCCACAGGTGATTGAAAATTGAGCTGGGCCCCTGAGGCCATTTCATGCATGCTTGAATAACTTTGAAAATCCAGCCATGGGGTGTTTTGTAGTTGATTTTTCATTGCCTGGCAGTGAAACCTGAGCTGCTGAGAGCCAAAGAGCCTTGTTACAAATGAGGAATTTGAGAAAACAAATTGTACGGATACTTTCAGAATTGTGCTTTATGCACGAAGGGCTTCAATGGGCAGCAGGGTAGGGATGCTGCCACAGACAGAGATAGCAATGCGGGGAAGAGAGCAGCACAAGCTCACAATGAATATGGGCAGTGAGTGAGGGGGTGGTAACACAACTGTCTGTGAGTAGGTAGTGGCTTGGCTGTGATTTTCCTTTGGAGGTATGGAATAAGTGTAGTGATGGGACAAGGTTGAAGAGCAGGAGGAAGAGGAGGTGCACAAGGTGGTGAGTATTTTGAGAAAGGATTAACAAGTGGTATGAGAAGGTGAAGCATGAAGTGGCAGCAAGGCTAATGGCTGAATAACCTTGCAGCAGGCCAAGGTTATGAGCAGATATGTGAAGCCACAAATAGGTGTGATGTCAGATGATAAACAGAGCAATAAAAAGGGGAAAAGAGAGTGATGAGGACGAGCATAGAATGGTATCAAAAAGAAAAGCAGTGAGAAAATGTGGGAAGCGAGGTGGTGAGGAAGAGCAAATGAAGAATCAAAGCTGGAGATTAATATGTACCTAAAAGATCCCTTCCCCTCAGTGAGAAGCAGCAGTAAATGAGGAAGATGAGAGAACTGCTAGTAGTAAATGGGACAGCAGTGGAGAGCTGTATTTGTGGGGTGGGTGGTAAGGAAGCAGCTGTGTGGGAAAGGGCAGGCATTGGGTATATAGGAGGTGGTGTTGACAGCAAAGGGGACAGTGAAGATGAGGGGGATGTCATGGGAAAGTGGTAAATGCAGCAGCTGAGAAAATCATTGGTCATCACAGGCAGGTGGTGAAAGGAGGTGAGAGGGGAGACACTGTGGGTTTGGCAAAGGAAGGATGAAAAGAAGGCATGTGGTGTCCTGCACAGGCGCAAAGGTTACATGGCTGGGGAGCTTGTAAAAACCAAATGTTAATGCAGTGTTGATAAGAGCCTGTGAGAGCCCCCACAGCCTGGGAGGTGCCAGCATGCCACAGGCAAGTGAGGTGATACAGACAGGAGGTAAGCTGAGCTCTGAGGAGTGCTGGTGATTAAGGCTAAAAGGGAGAAAAGAGCTTGTGAGAGAAGGTGGCAAGAGTAGGCAGGGCATGATGGGAGTGGGAGAGGCAAATGAAGCAAGCAGTGGTGGAGGCTTGAAGAGCTGGAATACCAGAGGAGAAAGCCAGAGCAGGAGGCAAAGCCACCGGTAGGGAGGAAGCCAAGTAATGGTTGTGGTGCTGAAACACCAAGGAGCTGTTGAGAAGAAATGGGATAGGCAGGCAGTAAACACAGCTATAAGGAGAAGAGTGACAGCAGGTAGTCAGTAGGGTAGGAGGTTTGAGGGGTATTGGTAAGTACAGCAGAGATCGTTAAAGGAAGGGGGACAGCAAAAGCAGATCACAAATGGAGTAGCAGTAGGCTGCAGAGGAGACACGGCTGTGGCTGGCAGAAGTACTAATAGAAAAAAGCAACAGTGGAAAAGAGCTGTAAACTGGAGAGGAGTTGATAAGCAGGAGGAGTATGATGGCAGGGAGCTCAAGACAGGCAACTACATGTGAAAGGGAGCAGTAGCATTGGGGTAGCTGGCTGGCAGGTCTGAGAGGGGAGGGAAGAATGGCAACCCCAGTACATCTAATGGTGATATGGAGAGGCTTGGCAGTGTTTGGTTGATGGGGCAGTAGGTGAGCACTCAGAGGAAGCAGAGCTGTGAAAAGAGGCTGGGGCTGTGAATCAGCTATATGATGGTGCATCAGCAGAGATCAGTGGGAATCTGCAGCTGGGTGAGGGACAAGAGATAGCAAGAGGAGGGAGAGGGAGCTAATCTTTAGAGTAAGTCAAAGAGGAGGATGGAAAGGTTGGGACAAAAGGGTAACAAAGCCAGCACAGTACAAACAGTTATTTTGGCATCTGCAATAGCTGAAAACAAGCATAATAGTGAGGAGAAATGCCTCTGACTGGTGGCATATTTAACAATCAATAAGGCAAGAGGGCAGGCTATAAACATGGCTGTGGGAAGAGGCAATTAAGTGCAGGGCGGAGTGATGACTGAGGCAGGACTATCTGGTAAAGACAGAGCTGTGAAGCAAGTCGGAGGCAAGTTGGAAAAGCAATAATGTGATGCAGGAGGGTGCAATAGAGGTGGCAAAGGGGATCTAAAGAACAGCTGGCTAACGGGACCGAAATGTTCGCTCAGCCGTGAGAGGTGGGGATCATAATGAACACACAATGTGAATGAGGGTGAAAGAATGGATTTCTACAAGATGCAACAGAAAGTCTTTTTGGACTCAGAGCAGGCAGCAGCCGAGGGAAAATGCGTGCACACAAGTAGAAACGATTGGTGACAAGGCTAATGGTGAGCAAGCTGGAGTGGGCAGCAGCAACCGCCACTGCTATGCAGGCAGGGTAGAACATAAGGCAAGAAAATGAGGCATGATCAGGTAATGGAAGCATTATGCAAGTGGATCAATAAAACAGAGCTGTGACCGAAGGAGATGACCAACTATGTAGGTAAGGAGGTATAAGGGCAAGTGGCATAAGAAGGCAAATAGATACAGCTGCGCTGATGGGGAGTGAGAGGAGTGCATGGCCATTAAAGGGAGGAGTGAGGACAAATACGGCCCACCAAAGGATAGCTGTTTTGGCAGGAAATTGTGCTGTGTTAGACTGGGATAGAGTTAACTTTCTCCATAGCTATATAGCACTACATCTTGGATTTGTGGCTAAACGAGTGTTAATAACACACTGGTATTTTGGCTATTGCTGGGCAGTGCTTGCACAGCTTCAAGGTTTTATCTGTTTCATACTCTGCTTCTTCCCACAGTCATGGTGGGGTGGGAAAAAGTTCGGAAGGAGACAGCTGGGACAGTTGACCCAAACTGAATGAAGGGATATCCCATACCATACAACCTCATGCTCAGCAATAAAACCTGGGGGGAAGGAGGGCGGAGCATTTTCCATATTAGCCGTTGCTCACTGATTGGCTGAGCATCAGTCTGCCTGTGGGAGTTGGTAAGTCATTGACTTTGCATTGGTTCCCCCTCCATCCCTTCCTTATTAAACTGTCATTGCATATTAACTTCAGTGGTTTACTTGCATTAAACTGTCCTTATCTCAAGTTTTCTAGCTTTTGCTCTTCCTGTTTTCCCCTGTCCCACTGGGAGAGGGAACAAGCAAGAAGCTGAATGGGAGTTTTGCTGCTGGCTGGGGTCAACCCACCATGGAGTTGAATACTGCTGCCTGGAAAGGCAGCGAAGGAGTTAGGGAGGGGAGGCAGCTAGGGGAGGTGGAGAAAGGTAGCTGTATTAAAGCTGCAAGCCTACAGGCAAGAGAAGTTTTGAGAGTATGGAGGATGAGGAGGCTTGCCAGCAAACACAGTAGCAATGATAAACAGAGAGTGCTGGTGATGTGGCAAGAGCAGGCTGTAGGCTATGTGGCAATGAGAGAGGCGCACGTATCACAGGTTGGCACGAGAAAAGGGATAAGCAGGGCAACAAGTGGGAAAGAAGGGAAGAGCAAACAGCCAAAGCAGCTTCTGGGCAATGCAGAGAAAGGGGGAGGCACATGGAGCAATAAGCTGAGGATGAAGTTAAGCAGCAGGCAGAGGCTTGAGAAGACACACTGAGCAGAGGCTGCAAAGGGGGTGTGAAGTGGAGGCAGGGGTGGCAGCAGTAGGAGGAAGCAAACAGGCTGGTAAGGAGAGACAACTGATGTGGTCCAGCATGAAAGTTAGGAGTGGTCACAAGTCAGGTACTGAAATGAGGTGATGAGAGCAGGAGGGAGCAACTTAGAAAATGGTGATGGGCAGCAAGTACTGGTTGAGGATGTAATCCAGAAACACAGACTTGAGAAATTTAGGAAGGACATCTTTACCAGCGTATGAAGCAAACAGTGACAAGAACAAGCTGGAGGAGAGGTGGTGAGAGTAGGTAGGTAAGGGAGATGGTGATAATAAGTAATGGTAGACTGTGGCATGTCAAGGAGATCTGAAAAAGGTCCTTGGTATCTGGAGAGCAGCAGCAAGCTGTAAGTGGACCAGTAAACAAAAATATTGTGACTGGAGAGCAAACACATCTGCTGGAAGAGAAGAAGGGGAGGCAGGCTGCAGATGGGGCTGACCAGAACAGGCAATGAATGAAAGTAGCAACTTTCATCTTGGTCAGCTTTTCATCATGGTAGGAAAGAGAGTATCTAAGAGAAGTGAAAGCAAAGATAACCAGAGAGGTTTTGAGGGTAGGTGACAAAGAGAAGGACAAAGCTGTGGGACCACAGAGAAAGGTGACAATGGGACAAGAATACAGCAAATGAAGCAGTAAAATGAGATGAGGCGGGGATGAGCGCAGCAAGGGCAGGCAGAACTAAAACAGGAGATATGGTAAGAGATGGTAGAAAATGAGGTGTCAGCAGTGCCAGGGCTGCAAATGAGATAGGTTGTGATGGGCAGTGGGCTGGACTGGCACAGCAAGATGGAAGAGAGGGGTGAAAGGAAATGCAAGCAGCAAGCCCATGTGTGCCAGTAATACACTGGGGAAGAGAGAAGTGATGAGCAGGTAGACTGAGGTGACAGGTGGGACAGCAACTGAAGCAGTGAAGGTGATGAGCAAAACATGGCCCTTTGCTTTGCTGGCTGGAACTTGTAGTTTCCAACAAGTCTGGGCTTGTTTTCCCCTACCTGACTTTCTCCTGAAGGGGAAGTATTGTGTTCTTTGCCCTTGTCTCCTCTCTGTGGTTTTAAATGGAGTAAGGTGGGGTTTTTCCTTAATCACTGTCTCCAGAAGACACAGGATTTAAAGGCTACTGACAGCAATTCTTACTCTGGGCTGGTTATTAACAGGATGAAATCCTGGGATCTTAACATGTTGAATTTCTCCCTTGTCTGTGTTAATGAGCAGAGGTGCTTACATTGCAGTTGTTGTTTCTGCCCTTTTGTGAAAGGAATTTGCTCAGGCATTTGAATGTTACAGATTGCAAAAAAAACGGTGCCATAATCCCCTAAGCAGTGCTCTGGCAGGCTGTCTGGAAATGGACATTGAATCTGACTGTTGTGGGGTTAATGAAGAAGTAGTTGGACCCATTTTGCATTGGTCTAGCTGGTTTCTTAATAGGAGATTAGGAGTTATTTATTGCTTCAGTCATTGCTATGTTTATTCACACATCAAGTGGGTAATAAAAAGGATAGATGCATCATTGCCAAAAGGCATATCAACAATTTAAAAATAAGAGAAAAAAAAAAGGAAAAAAAAAATCATTATTTGGTATTTATGTTTGCACCTGAAGTGACTCTGAGATTTTCAAATTGGTCTCATAGATCGGTTCCATTCAGTGGCAGATGCATATATTTTATCACAGGAGGTAATTTCAGGATTTGCCTGAAGCTGAATCACAGCAAAGATGAGCTTATCAGGCAGTATCCCAAGCAGGAGCAACAAGGAAGCAGTCCAGTGGAGTTGACTCAGGCCTTTGCCCTTCTGGAGCAGGTAAGTTGAATTGCATGCTATGTAGTGTACACAAAGGTGAAGTGTAGAGGAAAGCAGGTTTATTGATTTTGCTGGGGAGCTATGGGCCATGTTCGTATCAGCCCATCTAAGGAACCCAACTTAATTTTTCTGTTAGGGGTTTACAATGTTAGTCAAGTTACTCTCTCTGCTTAGAGGAGAAAGTGTCACAGAGTCTATATGTATTAAGTACAGAAACTGCCTCTGCTGACCATATTCTTAACTCTGCCCCATCTACATATTCTAGGGAATAATCAGCGCCTGAACCTCATTAAAAGTGGTGTAGGCACACAAGAGTTCTTGATCACCAGTTCTCATTTGGTTTCTGTGTGGTGGCAGGCCTGCTTGCTACTGCTCACCCATGGCAAAACCAATGGTTCTGGTCATGCTATGCATATGCTGTATATAGTTAAGTACTTGTAGGCTGAGATACATGTATTTCCTTCATCAGAGAACTCCCATTTAATTAGTTTTTCCCGAGTGAAATTGATACCATGAGGGACTGTCAGGGAACTAATTTCAGCTTGTGTACCATTGCAAGTCAAGTGTCTTTGAATTATTTGAGACATTTATCAAATAAAATGTCAGGTTATTGCTGGTTTTATTTCACTTTGCATAAAACTAGAAATGGGGAATTGACTCACTTTCTTCCTAAGTTACAAGCTTTACTGTCAATACACCCCCATATTTAAAATTCTGAAAGAGATTAAGGCAACTTTGCCCATGGGAATATAAAATAAAAGCACTTTGGGGAGGACATCAAAACTAATAAAGTATGGTTTCCTCTGGAAGTCCCCTACATTTGTGTGCCTGCACAACCATCATCATGAAGTTTGATTTTCATTGTAAGCTTCTTTACCAGTCTGTCCATTCTCCTAACTCGCATGAGTTAACATCAGTCTTCTCACCCAGTGCTGACTGACTAGGTCATAGGACAGCCCAGGTGGGAAGGGATGCTAGGAGGTTGCTTCCAACCAGTACCCAAAGTACAGGGGATATGGCTGAAGTGTGCCAGCTGGCACAGGTAACATCATGTCTGTGATGTGTTCTGCCCATCAGCTGAGCTCTGATCTTAGGCTCTCTCCACTACCGAGACTTGATTTTTCCCAAAGCTGGTGAGGATGTGGTATTGGTGGTGGAGGACCTGCCTTCTGATCAGCCAGAAATCAACCAACAGCAGAAGTTGCTTGGAGGAATGAGGAAAAAAAAGATGAACAGATAGGCAAATGCCATATCCACACATGAGTCCTGTTTCCCAGGCATCCTATTTCCTAGGCTGAAATTACAGCTGCAAGCACTGATCCTCTCCACAGAAACCCAGACAGAACCATAAAATTAATTTATATTGACACTTTCTATATTCAGAAGAAACATGGAGTTCCCTGTTCTTATTTTAAAAGCAATATTAAGATAAAGTGATATTCTTCTGCCCAGCAGAAACGGTGGGTAGATAGAATAAACTAAGAGTGTTTTAATATAAAGCATGAAAGAACAGTGTCAGTCACCTCAGTGACATTCATGATTTCTGAAACAGCATTATTAGGATCAGTATCTCTCATGACCATGTTTTTATCTGGCATCTCAAAGAAGTTGCTTAAAATAGATGTAATTACCCCACCCTGGGTCTTGTCTTACTGAGAAAAAATATGTCACGTTTGTGTCAAGTTATTGTCTGATCTAGCCCTTGGAAGGTCTCTGCTGCTACCTCACTATTCCTGTTTGGGGAAAATATTAGATCACTTCATCTGCCAGGCCATGAGTTAAGATAGGATGCCTGCCAGTGTAAATGTGAAATTGGAAGCAGCTGATACTTTGCTCTACAAAGAAGTAAGCAAACAAACCCTGAGAGTCTTGGAAGAAGATCACCAGTGCCTGAGTAAATATCTGCAAGATCAGGAAAAGCTTTTTCATAATTGGCTGAAATTGCAGAGAGCTCAAAATGATGTATAAAATGGAACCTAAGGAAAAAGGAAGACAAGGGCACTGTGCTTGCACTGAGCTGTATGCGTGAACAGGTTGTGATACAATAATAAATGAAACCGTAATGACAAATAGGATAGTAAGTTCTCAGATGCTTCTAATCTAGATATTTAGATGATGAGCCATATAATTCCTTGTTGTCTCACCTAGTCCTCCATTGTGCAAACGCTATGATCAGGATGATGTTAAATGTCAAGAAATTTGTTCATTCATTACATGATAGGATGACAACTTACTTGAAAAGCTTCCTGATAAAAGGGATGCAAGACATGTTCTTGATTCATGCTAGAATAATGTATTCAGCTCAGGTGTGTTCTTCAACTTGCAGAACTACAGTGTATTAATTACGTTATATGAACAAAACAAAGTACATGTGCTTATTTTCTCAAAACCAGGAAAATTAGGAAGCTAGTATAAAAAGCAATCCTAACCCAGCACTTCCAGATTTTGGAACCAGTTATAGACCTAGACAAGTTCTAAAATATCTGCATAACAGTATTCATGAGGAAAAATTTGACTAGATTTTGCTTGTTTAGTTACCTAAATATGTTTTAAAATACTTATCTATACCTGGAATCATAGAATGGTTTGGGTTGGAGGGGACCTTAAAGGTCATGTGATTCTGTCACCCATGCCACAGTCCAGATTGCTCCAAGCCCCATTGAACCTGGCCTTTGACTCTGCCAGGGACAAGGCAGCCACAGCTTCTCTGGACACCCTGTGCCACTGCCTCAGGACCCTCATAATAAAGAATTTCTTCCTAATGTTTAATCTCTGTCAGGCTAAAGCTATTCCCCTCATCCTGTCACTAAAGGCCCTCACCCAAAGCCCCTCTCTAGGTTTCTTATAGCCCCTTTAGGCACTGGAGCTGTCTTATGGTCTCCCCTTAAGGAGCTTCTCCAGGTTTGAACCAGCCCAGCTCTCAGCCTGGCTTCAGCCCCTGCAGCATCTCCATGGCCTCCAACAACTCCACATCCCTCTTGTGCTGTTCCTCCAGAGCTGAACACAGGACTGCAGAGGGATCTCCCCAGAGCACAGCAGAAGGGGAGAATCCCCTCTGTTGACCTGCTGCTCACGCTCTTGGTACAGCTCAGCTCAGGTTTGGTTTTCTGGCTGCGAACGCATGCTGGAACCAGTTCATGTTGAGCTTCTCATCAGCTGTAGGCTGTGCAGCTTAGGTTATACATCCATGAAAACCATTTACTTACAAAGGCTTTCAGATACTTTTGTATGTAACAGAATGATAAATTTACTGAATTAAACTAGCGGAAGATTTTAGGACATTCAAATTAGCTCCATTAGTCCCAAAGTGACTGAGTTGAAAAAATTTTCCTACAGAGCTGGAATAATAAGAGCTTTTTAAAAAATCCAGGAGCTATTATCTCTTAGATATGTATGATTTGAACGTTTCGTAATGAATCTACAAAATGTATGAGTTCAAGTCACAGAAGAATGCAATTTATATTTTACTGGTGTCTTTTTCTACTTTTTTTTTGCTTTTTTGAGGATGGGTAGAATGATGTAACTCTAAATTAAGTGCTTTGTTTCTGAATGTGGTGTCACTTTGTGCTTTTTCTGATCAAATGGGTTACTGCCTGGTACCCCTCAGGGCTATGTATTCTGTTGGGCTATTGTGTCCCAAAGGCTGCTGCTTCTGCTCTGTGCAGGTGGCCCCTTGTGCCCCCATCTGGGGGGAGGTAACTTTCACAACTTCCAGGGTAACCCCTGAGGGTTGTTGTTTGTCCTCTGCAGTAGTGAGCACAGCCCCTTGTCAGGGCTCCCCCTTTGGGCCTTTACAACCCTAACTATTATGTGATGATTCTGTGATTCTTGCATGCTTCTGTGTGTTCGGTCCCAATGCTCATGCTTCACATTCTCACTCTTTGGGAGGCAGGGACTACCTTTCCTGTCTTTCTGCTCCTGCTGCTTGTGGCTCTGTGGCCTTCCTTTCCCAGACTACAAGGGATGTTTTTTTTTCAGGCTAACCTGAAGAATGAATGCATCAGTCTGCTCCTGGCTGCACTTGTGCACTGTGTTGGTGCTTGTGAGCATCAGCTTTGAAAAAGAGTAAAATAAGCAACCCTCCCAAAGCAAACAAAACTCTGTAACTTAAATTAACATAAAATGAAGTAATATAAACTAACATAAAGTACATAATATGAAATGAAATAAAATAAGATAAAAATAAAAGTAACCAAACCCAAATGGAATCATAAAATAAAATCCTATTTCCACTTGTAAGCTTTGTGATTTGTGTCCTTGAAAGTGTTTTTGGAGCTGAAAACCCCTGGCATTGCAGGGAAATAACAGTCTCATTGTTATACAGCTCAGGGTGAGCATAGGGAATGGAATGGAATAGAAATGGAATGGAAAAGAGAGGTATTGTATAGAATAGAATTGAGAGGAATGGAATGAAATGGTGACTACTGTGTTGCCAGGTGGTGGCACAATGACATGGGGGTGACAGGGCCCCCCATGCCCAGACCCACCCACTACACAGTTCATTTGGGTTTTTAACTTTCCTGAGAGTTATTTGCCTACCCCACTTTGTTGCAAGGTGTTCAGGTCTTGTCTAAACCCCTGGAAAGTCTCTTTTCCTTTAGGTTTTAGTACTTTGAATCCTGAAAGAGTAAGGAGGGTACTATTCTTGCCATTTTGCATGTTGGTTCCAAAATTCACCTGTACATTCATACTACGTAAAAAAAGGCATCTGTACCATATACATTCATTTGTTGTGGGGATGCTAGAGGTGAAAGAAAGGCTTTTGGTTCCCTCTGCATGAACGTTGCAGAGACGTATAGAGCATGCAAGATTGCCTCACCATTTCTTACCAGTGAGCACCAAGTGACATTTACTATCACACTCTTTGTGGTCAGGTCATCTTCTCGGAAACAATGGGTTTGTGTTCTTGATCATCTTTTTTCCTTACACTTCAGTATCTGTTTTACTCCTTTGGCCTTCATCCTTAATATCTTTCTTCAAAGGGATGGCAGCCCTCTCAGCTTTGTCATATTCTTTCTAGTTATTGTCTTTTTCTGTAGACCCTCCATGTCCTTAATCAACTGCTTAGTCTATGTTTGCCTTCATCCCAGATGACATTTGTCTTCCTTGAACATGAGGAATGAGAAATGTCCATAGTGGTACAGGTGAGTACTGTTCTATTTTAGCAAGTAGGTAAGCTAATACCATGAATCCAAGGTCATGAGACTGGACTTGAGGCTGGATCAGTGGTGACATCTGAGTTACATGTTGTTAGATGAACGCTGGGATGGATTAGGTTTGGGGGTCCTGTTTGCATTTTGGTGTGGAGGTGTTGGCTTTTGGTTGGGTGGGTTGAGGGGCAGTCGCTGTTGGAAGTTCTGTTGGCATCATTACAGCATCCTGAGCTAGAAGCTTGCAAGCCCATTTACACCTCTGGGTAAATGTCAGCACTCTCTATACCAAAGACTCTACTATCAAAATAATGAAACATTACAGGTATATGTACAGGCAGGTAATTTCATATCTAGTCAGGAGGTCTTATTTTCTTCTCTTCTGCAGCTGGAGCTGCAGTTAATAATAAGGGCTGTCACCTTATTATCTGAAGTCCCATAAATTTTAAGTATTAATTCATGCAGTTTTATTTTTAGCTGAAGATCAAGCAATGCTTTCTGATGCTTTTTGTTTCTGATTTGTACGTGAATCAGGTCTTAATATTCACACTACATTGTCTGAGGCTCTTGCATCATATTAGGAGTTATAGTTTATGTTCTGTTAGTCAGCCTTGGCTGCTTTGTCTTCATCTAGGCACAGACCCAGAACTTGTTTGCACAGGAGGTGTCTCTGAGGGAGGGTCTGGGATCTGCTAGATAGGAATTACTCTTCTTCCCTGCTTTCTAAATATGAGTTTGGGGAAGGAAGGAGGGAGAAAAGAGCTGTAGAAGATATTTGTGCAAAGCAGAGACGCCAGAGACTTAGGTTCAAGTGCTGGATATGCTAACAAATTCCTTTGTGGCCTTTTGAAACTGGCTTTAGCTATGCCTACTAGGAATGCTGTGGAAAAGCTTCCAACCTAGTTAGGCACCCAGAGGAGTGCTGTTATTCACACATCACTCTCTTTAGGCTACTTAACCCCTGACTGAGAAGCAGGATACCTTCCAGGCTTGACTATCTCTCCTCAGTGCTGCACTGTGTTTTTGAACACCCCCTGAGGTTCTCAATGCTTCAGCCTTTCTCTGTGAAATCCTCCTTCCCTGATAACACATTTTTTGACTAACTGCAGGAACAGCTGCTATTTCTCACGCTACGTTTGGATGGCATCTAACAATGGATGTCATAATCTCCAGCCAACAGTGTGATACAAATAAACAGAAGGAGTGATTTGCTATTATTTGCTTGTACTGCTCTATCAGCCAGAGATGGCAAGCCAATTTTACACCCTTCAGAGTGAAAGCATAGGTAAGCCTGCAGGTGGAATGATAAGATTATAGATAGGATTAATCTTTCAAGAGGATAGCACGATCTGTATCACCTATCAGACAACTGAAGTGATGTGGATGAACCGTCTTGTTCCAGTAGCAAGATAGATTAAAGGTAAAAAAAAAAGAAAAAAAAAAAAATGAGGAAAACCAGACAGAATATCATTTGGACAGCATAACGGTGCCCATCAACAAGTCAAACCCCACTGGCTGTTGCTCTCCTTCTCCAGAGTACCTGGCTGGCCTTAAGTCTTCCTGTTAGCTGTCACAAGATGGGGCAGGAGCCAGTGGTTCTGCTAGGCCAGTTCCCAAGGAACCTCTGCAGGATGGAAGAAAACAGGCTGTGCTGCCTTCTCAGAGAGCTCTGCTTCCAGCTTGCCGAGTGAGAGCTTGCCCCACTCCAAAAGGCATCTGGTTCCCTCTGTCTCTTTGTAGTGGTCTGCACATACTCCCACTGTGTTTAAGGGAAGCAGTCTGATGCTGGTTCAGAAACTTGTGTGACAGCTTGCCCTGGCTGTTCTGCACCTTGTCTTTCTCCTCGCTGCTTCACAGTACTGACAACCAAGTGTTCAGCTGATACTGAATCGAAACCACAATGGTGAATAAAGAGGAGTGGAAGAGATACAGCACTTGCTTTCTCAGCATTGAGTCATACAGCCTACCAGCTGGTATAGCATTTTCCTAATAGCCAACTACCTTTCCAGCCACTAATTGCATGGTGCTCTACAAGTAGTATTCTGGGCATGCTGGAGTATTATTTCCAGGATTTTGATCTTTTTCTGTGCTTTTCTGAATTATAACCTGAACACTGTTGTTATACTATGGATCCGAAGGTCACAGGGGCATGCTACAGTTACGAAAGATTAATGAGATGCTTCATTAACCTTTGTAATTTTGACAACTAGGATATAAGTAATTTGTTTTACTTTTCAAAAAGAAAAAAACTGTTAGTAAAAGAAGCAATATACTTTGGTGTTACTAAAACACTTCTGTGCCAGAACTCAGCACTGGTTTTACTTTATCTTCACTGCTCGTACCTTCACTGTGTTCTCCTTATCCTGCTTTCTCTTTTCCCTCCAGGCCTGCCGTCTGAGAAAAGCAGTGATCTCATCAGTGGTGGAGGGGCATCCCACCAACAGCGGTCCCATCAACAAACCACTCCAAAAAGGAGTTCTCTCATGGCTGGGGTTTTCATCTTCTTTTCTTTCACTTTTGCTCAGTTTTCCAACATCTCCCATGATTTAATGATGATTTTAGAGGCAACTTTACTGTAGGTAAAAGGAGAAAGGTAACTTTATATTCATGTAGCTGCTTTATGGCTGCTCTAAAGGAGTATAAATGCAACTCTAAAATACAGACCTAATAAAGGAAGAGTTTATTTCCTGAGACTCAGTATTCTGCATGGCAGGACAGTTTTAGACTGTGATAGAGATTTGTCTCTGTGCTGTGCTGAAGAAAATGTGTAAATGAGAAAACACACAACAGTTTTAACGCTAGGCAGGCAAATATTATAATGTGTTCAGATTTTGCCTTAGATAAGTCAGTACTTAGTTTTGATCTTGTGTTTCTTTAGTCATATTGTACTTAGACTTCTTTATGAGAATTCAGTGGATTGAGCACTGTACACAAATTTTTCCCAAAGTGCTTTTTGAATCTCTTAAATCTCATTAAAGTCCAGTAAGCCTCAGATTCCTGAATCATTCAGGTGTTCTGAAAACTCTCCTCGAGCTTATTCTCATTAGTAATTACAGCCCTACTTCCAATAGCTAACAGATCAAAACTAGAGAAGATAGTGAAATAGTCAATGTGAGCCTTATTTCATGGAGGAGAAACGTCGAAGATATGTTAAAGGAAAAGCTTTCACACATGTCTAAGTGCATCACTAAAAGCTAACTTCCATCTTTTCCTGCCCTTCTCCCTTTGTTAACTCGAAAATTGAGTGATTTGTCCATGCCCACACTTGAAATGTGCAAGAGATGCCAGACTGAGCGCCTGTTGCCAGAGCCCCTGCTGCCATAATCCCAAATTGGGCCACACTCTGTAGTTACTTTAATCCCCATGTTAAGGAACATAGTGATATTACGGTGTCCACAGCAAGGCTCTGTGACCTCTGCAAAACTGAGAGCTTTGCCTTTTTTATTTGTTCCCCATTCCCTTGTTGTGGTTGTGCAGTAACACTGTGCTTTTATGAGAGTAGTTCCTCCCACAAAAAGACAAGGAAGGAGGAAATGCTGGTGAACTGTGACTCCACAGTATTGTTCTGTGCTCTTGATGGAGAGAGATGGGATTTAGAGAATGCAGAGGGACTGTTCCCAAAGGTTCCCTGGTCACGACTTCCCACTGAATGGGTGTTGGGTGCAAATCACACTGTCCTTGAACCTCATTCCTGTACCAAGCTCCTTGCCTGTCCACCCCTATACAGCTGACTTGTCATGACCCAGAGATTTTCCTTGAGTTTTAGCTTTTTAATTTGCTTTCAGATGTGAAGGTTATTCAAAGAACTAACTTCAAAGAACTAACAAAGAGCAACTCATAAGGCTGAGGGAGCAGCTTGGTGATACTCAGTTAAACTTGGAGAAGTTACACCAAAGACTGTGGGTGAAATCCCAGTCACACTGAAATGAGACAAATGCGGTCAAACTTATTTACAATGGACCATCAGGCCTCGCATTGCCTAGCCAAAGCCTGCTTGGAAATGGCCATCAATCACCTTTAACTTGTGTGCCTAATCTCCCAGTTCAATTCTAGGGCCTTTTTTCATTCTTTTTTGCTGTAAATTCACCTTTTCCCCCCCCTTTCTCACACGGGAACTGGGGAAGGTCAAACATCAGTCCCTCTTTTTATACTGGACAACTTAAACTCTATAATGTTGAACTTTATATTGAATGCTTGTCTTAGTTCAAGATGCTTCTAACTTGGGCTTTTCGCAAACTGATATTGATCTCCACTTCCAAAGCAGTAAATCCTTTTGTGTAGTAATTCCATAAATACAGCAGAGTTTGGGGAGTTTGAATCTTCATTTGATCAAAAAATACCAAATCTCTCAGATAAATCTGCAGCTTTCAGTGTCAGATTTGCAGCTCTTCGATCATCTTCTCTTGGACACTAAATCAAACACCTTGAGTTTATGCTAAGTTTTCCCCTGACACCTGTTGTAAGTATATTGTCCTCAGATGACTGTCAATTAAGTAATAATTTGCATTTATCATTATGAGAAGGAAGTTATCCACTTAATCAATTTAACTAACTCTTTTTCTCCTCTTTGAATTTATGATCACAGACCGCTATAATTTCAGTAGGACGGAGGGGGTAAAATAATTATCTCAATGTTAAGAATTACAACCCTAAATACCTTCCCATAAAGTTCTTTAAAAACTGGATCAGTCAACTCTAATCCCTATTTATTAGGACTATTTATAATAAATCCCATTAGCATTTTCCTTCAAAATGTGTGTATTGGGTGAAATTAACCTCTTCAGGCACAAAGAAGGCAGCATTGCTTAATAATTTATACGCATGGTCTGAAACTGATTCTTGAGTTCTCTTCTTGGCTCCTTGTGGTTTAGCTGCACAGCAGTGTGAGAAACGTAGCTGCTTCAAGACCTTTAGTAGGAGCTGGGGCCAGTTCTTGAATCTGGTAATGGATGCCTGGCTGCAACCTGCATGTTTTTACAGGTAACACAACTGTTTAGATACCTGGAGCATGTCCTTTGTTTACCTCTATAAGGACTTAACTGGAAACAACATTACAGGGGTAAATCCAGGGGATGTGAACACAGGGTTTTTTTCTAGAGAAATGAACTGTTGTCAGATTCAGAATATATCTCCTTTATTGCCCATCTTTTTTTCATTGGCTACAGTAAATGTTCAAAAACATGTAATGCAAAATACCTCCTAAAGATAAGCACAAATCAAAGCTCCTGACTCTATTAGGCATTAAAAACATGGATTCATTAGTGATACAGGGTTTATGGCATTTATCGTTTTCCCTACTGCTGAGGCCTCATCTGTATTCCACAAGAAAATACCTTTCTGCTTCTGTCCTACAGAGACAATCTTTTTGCCCACCTTTCTCTGCTCCATAGTGTCCTAATCTGAAAGATGTAATCTGAGTAAAACTCAGCAGAGCTGTTTTCAGTTTGAATTTGATGTTGAAGTTTGCTGCTTCTATTTCAGACCTGGAGAAAGGTGCTTTGTGCCTGAAAGTTTGTCTCTGTCTTCCCGCTATTTGTCCAAATCTCTAACATACTCTATCTAGCCTTGGCTTCATCATATATTAGCATATCACAGCTACTGCAGTACTGTCAAAAGAAGATAGTAACTGAAGACTGATTTGAAAAAAAATAAAGATGTCCTTGCAGGACCCTAGATTTTCATCAGTTCCCATTCTTCAGGACAAAACCATCACTCTTTTGGTTTCATCTAATTCACTATTGGCCATATGTTTTTCTCTCTGATATTCCTGCAGTCTCCAAAGACTTTCTTTGAATTTAACGAAATGGCTCATGGCCAGATAAAATAAGAAGGCCCCAACTACACATAGTTAAATCAGAACCTTGTTATGGTTTTGCAATTACTTTCCCAGCTGCTTTCAATTTAAAAAGAAAAATCATCTCAGTTTATCAAAGAATCCCTAATTACTCTTTACCATCCAGTATTTAATGTTTTGTATACTTTGTATTCAAACGAAAAAGTTTTGTTGATGATTTATGTTACTTGTGAATCTCTCTGCTTCTTTTTCCATACCTCCATATTCCCAAATGAGAGATGAATGTAACCAAGTGAAATTATTTCATCACAAACAATGCAACCAGTGGTTATCAAATAGTGGTCTATCAGTTGCACTGGTTTTGTTGCATCTTCAATGAAAAGCTTGATAAGGAAAGTGCATAGCAGCCTACATGAAATGTCGTGGGATAATAGTTTTCTTGCAAAGCTTTACAAATCCTGGCTCTTGATCATAGAGAAACTGTGGCATTTCTGCCGTGATGCCTCATTGGGACCAGCAGAAAACCTGCTGTGCTTTGATGTTCCCTTTAAGATCCCATGGTTTAAGTCACCAATGTGTTTTTCAAGCTTCAGGCAGTATGCCCTTGTCTTTTGGACTTTCCTTTCAGCGTTAGATGCTATAAACAGTTCAGGTCTTGCAACTTCAATCTGTCAGCTCTTAAAATTTGCCCTCCTCAAAAATTGTATTGTTGATTGTCAGGGACACAGAGTTAGAGGTAAACAGAGTTGACAGGGCCACTTAACTTTGTTTCATAGGTGATCCTCTTATAATAATACAAGGATGGCATAAGGAGATGCCAGAATCCATTATCCATTTCCTGTCCTGACGTATTTTAGGTAGTTTATATAGGACTGGTTTGACTTGCAAAAAAAGCTTTGTGATGTTTAGTTAGATACTTTTATTGTTAATGTGGTGTTTAGGAGGCAGGTTTTCTATCATCTTCCACTTCACCCCTAATACTGTAGAAACTACTTGCAAATTCAGTTGCAAATCTTTGTCTTTGCAATCTTTGTGAGAGGTTAGGAGATCAGGTAGGAGAAATAAGTTAAGTGTGTGGTTTTGTACTGACCATGAGTCCACATAGAGGTTATCCATGTTTCCATATCAAAGAGGCATTTGCTGTTTCAGATGTTCAGAAACTGAAGTTTTTCTTTTCTCATGCCCATGTTCACTGCTAAGAATAATCTGCCCTCGCAGTAAATCTTTTCCAGGTGCATGTTATCAAATTGGCTTGTTGTCTCTATGCAACACACACTCAGTTCTCCTGGCAGTCTGCACTGTACATATTTCTTCAGTCTTTTATCGCTTTAGTTGCCCCTTTTGGATTCTCTCTGATTTATTTCATGTTTTGAATTGAAGCCAGTGCTTTTCCACAACTGCCAACTTGACTTACAGAATACATCTTGGCATAGCAGAAACGAAGGTAAGAGCAGCACTGGAGGGGTGTGTACAGCTGCAGACCTGGCCTCGCAGAGTTGATATAAAATAGTGCTGTTATTACTCCCTCGATTCCTCACTCTGTAATGCTACTGTTTACGCATTGCAAAACAGCAATTGCTTCTTTCTGCAGCAGTACCTTCACACTTCATGCTTGTCTGGAGCTAATGGCTCAGGCTGTATTGGGATCCCTTGATTAAGCTTTGGTATGCTGAAACATTTCAGGTGTGCTATGTTGGATTATGGCCCCAGCCTGCACAACAGAGTGTCTCTCCCCAGTGAAGTGCCTTGTGCATATGGTTGGTTTGTTATAGTGCTTGCTGCAGTTTAGCTGTCTACTTTGGAGTTTTAACTGCTCTTCTTAGGGTATCTTAAGCTATTTAGGCCAAATGGCCTAATCTGGTTGTCTGCAGTTAGACATTTAAAGGGCTAACGAAGCACTAGCCAAGTAGATTGACTTACTTGAATTTTGTCTTCCTTCAGTTTGTTTAAAATCAGTAGGATTCATAGGCATTTGAGAAGTGTGAACATCACATCATTTTGGAGGCACGTAAAACTTAAGACTTAAGCGGTAGTATTGTCAACAAGTGGAATTCAGGAAAAAGTAAGCGCCTCAGCTGCACATCTCAGCAGGGACAGTGAGAAACCAGAACCTTAACACAGCTGAAAACATGGCAAACCCATTGCTGTGTGTTTACCATGTTAAACCTCATTGCTGTACTTTTGTATCAGAGACATTTTAAGTCAACTGATTAGTTGTTATCCATCAGCTGAGGTAAGTTTGTAGTCTACTCTGCCTATGGAAATCACGCCTCTCAGACTGCTTCGTTGTCTCAGCCAGGGTAAACTACCTGTTATGAGCAGTTACCACAACTTAGCTCCCATGAACTGACCTGTACTGAACCCAAGTTTCAGGTTTTATTGTGCTCCTGGAGTACTAGAGGAGGAAAAAGCCTTAATTATATCCCAAGTTAGACTCATCAGACTTTTCCTACACAATTGGTAAGTGACCTCATACTTCCTGAGCTAAGGATTGTTTCCAGAAGGATGGCTCCTGCTGGAGCATGCAGAAGGAGATAATTCAAAGACATCACTCTAAAGTGCAAGTCTGACAGACTGGAGTTTAGCAGCTGAAATCTGTTCTCTGCCATAGTTGCTGTCTGACACAGTTACTCCTTGTATGATGTATTACTCATTGCTGTGTCTAACGTAATGACTGTCTGAACTGCTTCCTTTGTCAAAACTGTCCATATTTATATATGTGTATGCATACATACATACATTTGCAAGGTCCTGTACCTGGATCACTGTAGTCTAAAGCACAACTACAGGCTGAACAGAGACTGGGTTGGTTAAGAACAGCTCTGAGGAGAAGGATGTAGGGGTGTTGGTTAATGAGAAGCTCAACATGAGCGTTCAATGTGTGCTTGAGCTCAGAATCCTCTGTTTGCTGGGCTGCATCAAAAGGACCATGTACAGCAGGCTGAGGGAGGGGATTCTCCCCCTCTGCTCTGCTTTGGTGAGATTTCCCCTGCAGTCCTGTGTCCAGCTCTGGGGCAACAGCACAAGAGGGATGTGGAGCTGCTGGAGTGAGTCCAGAGGAGGCCAAGGAGATGCCGCAAGGGCTGGAGCAGCTCTGCTCTGGAGCCAGGCTGGAGAAGAGGAGGCTTCTTAAGGGAAAACCTTAGAGCAGCTCCAGTGCCTAAAGGGGCTACAAGAAACCTGGAGAGGGGCTTTGGACAAGGGGAAATGGCTTTAACCTGACAGAAGGGAGATTTAGACTGAATAAAAGAAATATTTGGCTATGAAGGTGGTGAGCCACTGGCCCAGAGAGGCTGTGGCTGCTGTGTTGCTGACAGTGTTCAAGGCCACTCTGGACAGGGCTTGGAGCATCCTGCTTTAGTGGAAGGTGTCCCTGCCTGTGGCAGGAGGTTGGAACTGAGTGGTATTTGGGGTCCCTTCTAACCCAAACCATTCTCTGTGATTTGATTTATGTACATAAATTTAATGTGTAGCATGCACACACAAAGACTCATCCAGTTTATGTTCTGTGTGTGGACTGGGTGGGAAATTTTGCTTTTTTTTTCCTTGAAGGAACAAAAGCAGCCTTCCACTACTCCAGATGTTTCATCTGGAAATGCAAGCAGATGTTTCCCAAGGTCCGCCTTCTCTTTGAGACAGGTTCCTTGTCCAAACCTGATCTCCTACAAAGGGCCACTGAGTGTCACATCTTGCTGATTCACCACAGTGCTTCATTGCAAATACCCAGGCAGAAGAGCTTGCCTGCAGCTGAAAGAGCACATTGGAACTCCAACTCTCATGTATCAAGCGGAAATCTTAATTTTATTGGAACATCCATATGTTTTACATCTTCCAGGTACTGCTCATAATGATGCACCTTTCTGTAGATGAAATGCAGGCCTTGGATAGCACAGAGCTCAGGAGAGCCATAGACTAAATTTTCTGGTACAGGATGTGCTTTTCTAGCACAATGTACCTTACAATCTGTGGTCACCTTTTCAGTAAGTAATTAAGCATTACTGTGAAGTATGTAAAAATAATTATACCTATTTAACAGATGCTTGAACAGAAACAATGCAAAGCAGTAGCTGGTAGTCCCCTGGAGAGCTGGAAGACTGAATTCATTTCCGATTGCTGCATCTTAGCCTCTTTCAAAACGTAGCATATTGTTTCTACTGCAGTATTTACAATTACTCCTCATTAGATCAACTTTCTTTAATCTGCAGCATTTGAGTGGTTGTTTTAATGCACCTTCATCACCTGACAAGCAAATGCCAGATTAACCTCTTTGTCCTTGGAGACTGTCTTTCTGAAACTGCTCCTTTTCCCTCAGACAGTGACTACAGGAGCCTCATGGTGCCAATGCAGGGCAGAATGCTTTACTTATGGTGTGTAACAGTTCAGTGTTTAGCATCACCACACTGATAAAACGACTTGTATGTTCTGGATTGGTGAAGAAGAAGCCTTTGAGAAAAACTATTTCTAGTGGCAAGTAATTGTTCTATTATCCAAAGTGCCTTGTGGCTAGGCATTTATTGTGTCTTATTATGGTCATGGCTCAGATATTTTATAATGCAGTATGCTGCCTTTCAAGAAGAATCAACCTGCATTTTATAATCCAATTCCACTCTATGCATCTGAAAAAGCTGCTGATAAAACTATTTCATTTTTTGTTTGTACTGTTGCAGTACAGCTGTTTTAACATCACAGCTGTTGTTAGAGGTTTACTTACCCAGAAAAAGAATCATCATTAATGGTTAGAGCCTCTAACTAGAAGCCATTCTTATTTGCATTACTGTAACACCCTCAGATCCCTTAAGAGACATTGCACTGGCCTTCGTATTACACAAAGGTTTTACAGACAAATGGTATAGCGCCATTTACCATTCCTATCCCTGAAGAGCCTTCAACCTTCTTGTTAGTTGCCTGATTCCTATGCTCATTACCTCTTCTATTTTCTCCTGTCATCCATATGCAGTTTATTCTTCTTTCTATTTAGCTATTTTTACTCACAGGGTACATCCCTACTGTGCTAGTGTGTGTGAAAACGGCAGTTATGTTATTCTGGCACTGTATAAATGTCACAGTCCCAACCTGAAGTACTCACAGTTTGAGATAAAGGCTTGCTGCTGGGGTGGGTTTATTTAAAGAGGGAATTGTGCCTGAATATGAATAGAAGACAGCAGAGCAAGGCTAGTTTTATATTCGTTTCACTGTGAAAACAAACTTTCACACTCAATCCTTACACCTCTTTTATTTACTCTCTCTTTATAGCCATGTAATTCCATATACTTTGAGAAAATGAATTATGTCCCACGCTAGCATTAACAGTAAGAGAACTAAATGCAAACAATACATTATACAGGTAAACACTACAGGATATGGCCATTAGAAGGTACACTAGAATGCAGATTGTATGCTTGAGATGCTGAAAAACATTGTAAGGTGTTTGGGTATGTTTGGTGGGTTTTTTTATTCCCCACAATTTAGTCCAAAGCACCCAAGATGCTTGGTAGGTCCGTTACTCTAAGATAGATTAGGCAATGCAGTTACTTTAGTACAGGGAAACACTTGCCTGAAACGATATGGAAGTCAATTTTATACAATTGAATTTGGATTTCAAACCAGTCTCCTACGCACAAAGCATAAACATCCTCCCTGTCATTTAGGTGGAGGCAGTTAAATGAGGCACCTAATTCACACTGGGTGGTAAGAAGCATGCTGGAACAGGGACCTGCTGCTGCAGCTTCTGTCTCTGCAAGGGGAGGAAGTCACAAGAACCTAGGAAAATGGTGCAAAGCTTTTATGGTTACTACTGCAGGGTTTGTTAATGGCTCCACTGATAATTGTAACAGTGGCTAATAAAAACTGGCTTTGGCTTTGCCTCTTAATTCCCAGATTTTGACTTTATTTTGCTCTTGTTCTCTTTCCCCTTCTCAGAGTTGAGGTTGGGTTTTTTTGTTTGGTTTGTTTCTTTCTTTTTTCTTCTTTTATGGTCCTCATCAAGCAGCTGTTCCTAGTGTGGGCTCCTGATCACTGCTGCTTCTCATTTGCCATAGTCCCTCCAGCACTCTCATGTCATCAACACCTGCTTCTTATGCTTTTGAGTGGTGACTAAAAGGCACATGAACCACATCCTTCCATGTCATCTACAGAACAAAGCTGCCTATTGCCTAAGTGAACAAAAAAAGACTAAAACTCTGCTATCTTCTTGTTTTGCTTCTCTCTTCTTCTCTTTTTTTTTCCTCTTTTTTTCTGCCCTTCCACCATAGGAGGGCACAATTTCTGGCCCTTTTTTAGTAGCAGTTATTACTAATAATGTTTTCCCTTGCTAACCCATTAGTGGCTAACCCATCAGCAAGTTAACAGTGTTCTCAGTACCTGCTTTTCTTAAGTGCGTGCAAGCTTCGTGTTCCTAAACTGAATGTAAGTTTAACCTTTTGGTCCTTACTTATCTTTTTTTCTTCTTTGTTGAAATGAAGAGAAAGTTACCCTGCTGATTCTGCCAATAATTCCAGCTTGTATTCTTATCTCTGTAAAGCTGTGTTCTAGTTTGTGAGCTAAATTTAAGTCTTGCAGCTCACATTGCATTAGTTCTCTTTCTAAGACTCATTTTAGTACGTGTAAGGAAGTCTTTACTAGTGTTACTGTTATTACTGTAGTTGCTGGAACGTTTGTTATTCTAGATATAAAATACATTATGGAGACTAGGTTCACTCCCAAAGAAATGCATTTTAGTAGAGCTTTTCTGCGTGGGCAGGCAGCAAGGAGGACAGAGTTTTTTTATGGGTTTGGAAAGCTTTGATAAGATGTTTAAAGAACCTCATGGAAGACAACCCTAAATCTAAATCCCTCTGTTTCTAATAGGCAAAAAAAATGCAATTAACCATCTTTCCCTGGAGTGGTAATACAGCAGGCTCCAGCAGGTGTGTTACTATTGCAATATCAAAATAAAAAGTCTAGTCAGCCTTTTGCTATAAAAATAAGTGAAATGCAGAGCAGATGCTGTAATAACCATTAATTTACATTTGCCACCTATATTTGTTATAAAAGTAGATGAGGACACTGGAAAAACAAGTTATTTTTGGCTCTTCCATGTAATATCAGAAGAAAGCTACTGTAATGTGTTTAGTAGAGCAATGAATACATATTGGCCAAATTTATCTCTGCTATAATCCTGCAGAAATGTAGAATGAATTTAGTCCTAAATTCCACTTTGTGGAAGGCAGGATAAAATTAGAGGCATTTATTGAACAGAAACAGAAGTTTTACCAAATCTGGTACCAAACTAACTTTAAAAAACTTCACGAGGGAAATAGAACAGTATGCAGACTGCACCTAAATCTTACTGCTCAGAATCTATGTTAATCACTTCCTGTTAGAAACAGGTTTTAATGAGTTTAATAACCTATATCCAGAGGAACTCAAAAGGAAAGTAGCGTTTCTTGGGTGTGGTTTCTGGTAGACTTCTGTGCTTAGTCCTTGGGTTTTCGTAGTGGTTTAACAATATGGCACACTCCTGCATGAGCCACATGTAGGCATGAGCACATGGCTAATGGGTGAAAGGGCCAACAGTACCTTAGATTATGCAGTACCTTTCAACTGGGGATGTTTTGCAGCAGTTCTCATTCAACTGGAGATAAATTGCTGCATTTGTAATTAAATGAACTTCGCCATAGGTCAGTTTAAGCATGCTATTTATTAATTTTGAGAGGTGAAAGCAGAAAGCTCATCCAGCCTTGTTGGTTTACTAGAATGGTTGAAAGTTAAAGCACAGCGTTCAACTCCTGAAGTATTTTGTCCTTAAACACGTAGTACCTGTGTCACCTCTGTCTTTGCTGTAATATTTGACAGCCTTTTCTACTAATGGCAAAGTATAAAAACAAGTGAAATAATTTCAAAATGATCCCTGGTTTCATTTTTTTTTCATGAAATACTGGTATTAAACCAGAGTTTTGACTGCTCTGCAGAGTTGTGGGTTTATATTGAGGCTACAAGCTAACAGATTGCTGTTCTGATAGAATCAAGGCATAAGTCTTTTTCCCCTCTGATTGTTATTCATGCAGGTGGGTGGTTTTGGTATTTTGCTTATATTTGCCTGTGTTACAAATCCAATTTTTTGGAAAGCCCTATTATATATCTGCCTCAGTTTTGAATGGAACGTTGATTAATGTCTTTTGCTGGTGGCTTGCTAGACCTGTGAAACACATCAGTGGGAATTGTTTCAGGCTGGCTGTGAAGCCAAGCTCTTGTGGGTTTCCAGCTAAGAGAAAAAAAGTACTCACACAGAAAATTATCAAAGGTTCACTTCAGTTGAAAAAATCTTTTTTGTGCCATCGTTGTTGAAAAGTTCGAAGTTTTTTCCTTTCCTCTGATTTTTCAGTGAAAACAGTTGAGCAAATTCACCACAAATTTCCGGGTAGATTCAGTTGAAGGTAGGCATTTCTCAGAGAAAAAAACGTTGGGCTTGACATCTTTTTTTCTAACTGGTAGTGTTACCATTGTGCTGTGTTATTTTGTAGTAAAAGAGCCAGTGCTTAAGAATCATAGAATAGTTAGGGTTGGAAAGGACCTTAAGATCATACAGTTCCAACCCCCCTGCCATGGGCAGGGACAC
>JASSUY010016196.1:0-29365 GCA_032466535.1 Forpus xanthops | reverse complement strand
GCAGGGACACCTCCCACTAAACCATGTCACCCAAGGCTATGTCCAACCCGGCCTTGAACACCGCCAGGGATGGAGCACTCACAACTTCCCTGGGAAACCCATTCCAGTGCCTCGCCACCCTTACAGTAAAGAATTTCTTTCTCGTATCCGATCTAAACTTCCCCTGTTTAAGTTTGAACCCATTACCCCTTGTCCTCTCAATACAGTCTATAATGAAGAATCCCTCCCCAGCATCCCTGTAGGCCCCTTCAGATACTGTGCTTTAACTTCTGTAAATATGGCAAAACCACTGATAATAATAGTGTAGGGTCGTTAAAGGCAGAATAACATCTCAATTCTAAATTAGTGGGGTTCAGTACCTCAGCTTTAATATACTTTCATAAGGTACAGCATGTGATCCTGCTGTAAAAATACCTTTTGTCTAATTCTTGGTACTACTAGTCAGATTTTTAGCTTCACACTTTTTGAAATTGAGGGCTGTGCCCAGTAGGGCTACACTGCTCTTCATCTGTTTCATGCAGGTTGGTTGGTATGTTTTTTTCCTTACATCCTTCTAATAAGTAAACTTTCCTGTCAAGAACACAGATTTTAAGAAATGCTACTCTATAGATGTGATTTTAAAAGCTTCTGGTAGACTGGCTCATCAATAGAATCTGTACCTGTGACCCTTTAATTTGAATCTCTAGTTTTAAGGGGATATTTTCTATTCTGTAGGTGAGCCAGGAGGATGAAATTGGGAGATGCTGGTAGATCATATTCTTTCTAATATGATTCTATGATTCTATGATTTATTAGCGGAGTTGGTACAAAATAACTGAAATGTGTATTCTAGGAAGACATAAAATACAGAAATTGTCCAGTGCAGACTTACACCTAATAGGTGTGTTTCATGTTAACTCTCAAGTGTATTTGGATTACAGGGCAGATACTTGCACTGCCACTCCTGCACTGTAGGGCTTTTTCTCAGCGGTTGGAGCCCAGTGCACCTCAAATCACCAACGTTTAGAAAACAAAATGTGTTTTTTTAAAGAAATATATCCTGATTCCAGTTACTCCTTTATGAGAAATTTAAAACTAGGGTTTTCATGCTGACATGTTAGGAAGGTCACTTCAGTTTCTATATAATGTATTTGGTGCTTGAATTGGACCCTTCTGTTCACCATATCATCTCTCGAGTCTCTGAATCTCCTTCTGTAGGAGCCTGACCTCAGCCCAGGTCAGGGACAGTGCACAGGCAGGGATCTCTGCCACCTGGGCAGGGAAGGTGTGGCATGAACTACATGTTTTTCTCATGGCATTTGTGAAGTATGTGTGTGCTGAAGCAGTAATGCACAATTCATAATAATGTAGGTGGACCAGTTTTTTCTATTCTCACTTTTTTTTTTGTGGTCAGATCATCTTGTGTGATACAAATCATTACCTTAATTCTTGTTTTTCTTAACAGGGAAGGAAGACACTCCATCATTGCTTGGTCTTTGTGGCTCTCTTACGTCAGTAGCAAGCTACAAATCTCTCACAAGTCTGAAATCAAGTGAATATCTTGCAAGTCCCACAACAGAGATGACAAGTCCAGGCTTAACTCCATCATGAGATACACCCAAGAAGGAAGAGCTTTATGTTGTATGCATTTGGTTTATGTTCTGTAAAATGACTTTCAATGAAGACTGCTGGTTCTGAGTTAACATATAAGTTGCTTTATTTTTTCTCTCCATGGTTCTGTATTTAATTCAAAAATTCTAACAGTTTTCATACCCTTCCCCCCCCCCCCGAGGACTTCTCTGATTTTCTACTTCAGTCTGAGTTACTTAAAGCTCTCAGTCAAGTACAGGACATATAATCTGATGCTTAGGACTGTTTTTTAAAACAAAACAGTTGGAAATCAGTCCCCTACTTAGCTGCCAAAACCTTTGTTTCTCCTTGCAATGGCCTGGCCCTACTCTAGCCATGGTGCTTCCCTGCAGTGCTTTAAATATCTACCAACTCTTGCAGAACAGACAGAGGATCCTAAACACCAGGCTTTGTAGGCAGATATTTTACCTAAAAATCCAGCTTTCCATCTCTGTATGTTGCATAGGTCCTCAAATAGGTTCTTTAACCTATCAGCAGCTCTTCTCGAGTTCACTCAGTGTTAGACTTTGCATTTCTGTAGCATCGTGGCACTAAGGAGATGTCTGAATTACACTGAGTAATCACACTGAAACACTAATTCTTGAAGTTGCATGTGAATAACAAATGTAAGTTGATCATATAAATGAGGCATACTTCGCAATTCACAGATATTGGGAAAACTCACTAAATGTTTTTGAGTGACCCGAGTTAGATAATCAAACATCATACGAGAAATTTCTTGGTTTCCTTGCTGGAAATATAGGGACTGCAGTCACAGGGTTAGCACCTTGGGAAGCTTGGATTGTATGTTTATTGGGAAGGTCCCAAGGACAGTAGAAAAGGGGGAGCAAAAAGAATGTAATGACAGTATTCTCATGTTACAGATTTTTCTCATTCCTATAGCAGTGTAATAGGTATCTTTCTTGATTAGGTAACAGAGCAGAACTTCCTTAAGTCAGTTTTCTCCGATTCCTTGCCATTGATTTCAATTACTGATGGGGTGGGGGGAGCAAACAGGGAGACATTTTTTAAATGAACCAAACTTCCCAGATTTCCCTACAGCTTAAAAGTTTGCAAATTAATTTTTGAATTGCAAACTGTATTCTTAATTCCTTGTAAAATACAATGGATCCTTTCGCTATGGGTTTTGCTAATCGAGTAACGCTTATCAGTACAGTTAGTAACTTTTTAAACAGAACTTCAATGCATGTAAGTACGTTGTATTTATAAGTGCTAGGGAAAATGCTTTTTTTGTGCCAAAGAAGTTTCATAAATTGTTTACATGAGTAGCTGCAATACAGGACAGATTTTTAATTACTGCATACTCTTGGGTGTTTACATTCTGTCTCTACACTCTGTTTGGTTTTAGTTGATTTGCCTCTTGTAACGGTACCTTGGCACTACTGCTGTACTCTGGTCATCTTGGCATGGGCTTTACTAAAACTACAGGACACGTTCAGCCTGTATAGGTTTGAGGCTCCGCACCTCTGGGACTCAGGCACTGTTTGATTTAGCTGGAGAAGGATCAAGAGCCATCTCAACTCTCTAGCCTACAGTGCTGGAGGTTGCAGCGGCTGTGGTTGGATAAACCATGACTGGTGCCATTTCACTGCAGCTTTTTAAAGCAGCTTGGCAAAGTCCACCAAACCTCGTCCTTCAAGCCCTCACGTACCCACTCGGTTGATTTCACTGTACTCAACTGTGACCATTCAGTCCTTTCATACACTGTCAGAATGTCCATTACCTCACATAAATTTGGGGTTTTGCTATGACATTAAGCACCTGTTCTTTCATGGCAGTTGAGTAATGTTATTAAATGCCAATCTGTAAACTAGAGATGCATTTTTACTACAAACAGAGTGAGGGACTCTGGATTCCACAAGTTAATGTTCTGCATCAAGGTACAGTGATTTGATCGGTTTTGATCACTGTTCAACACTTCCCCCACTGTGTCAGCATTTTGGAGGGGGCTACGATCATGATCTTCAGTCATGTTTGCTGATGGCTCTTTTCTTGGAGCTACTGGTGTGAAAATTCATGTGTCATTTAATGGGAGTCTTCTGTGTAGTTCCTGGGTGTCATTTGTGCATGGGAAGTCAGTTCTTGTGTGTCTTTCTCAGTTTGAACATGAGTCATTTTTAAAAAAGATTGAAAAACAAATGCCAAACTGTATGTTTTGTTGCCTTGACGTTCCATGAATGTTGCATGTAAATTAAACATTTTTGTATCATCGCTGATTACTAGTTTTTGTTTGGTCTTACTTTATGTGATTAAAATATTTGACAAACAACAGTATGATTAACCTCATAGCAAATTCTGTCTTAACACAACAAGGAGACTGGATTTGCTGCTGTATGTCACTCAGTGTGATCCAAAACCGGCTGTTAGTGCTGGCTTTCTCTTGGGCCTTATTTTGAGCTTTGAGTATAAACTGAGTTTGAGAAATCACAAGAGGGGAACAGTGTCAGGTACTTCCTATGGCAGAACCTCTTGCCTGTACCGTGTGCCAGAGCCTGTCCGTAACCTCTTCACAACTGCAGCATTTTTCAGCATGTGATGAACTTTCACAAACGCCAAACACATGCTGGGATACCTGCTTCACAGGAGAATAGGACTGAAGTGTATTTCTTGGGTAAAGCACACCCCAAAGTTGGTGCTTTAGTGAGCTGACCACCAAGTTGCTTATGAAAATACGCAAAAAAAATTAAATTCAGCCAGTTCACTGAAAGATATGAAAAAAGCAATGCAGTGAGGGTGGCTGAAGGAGAGGGGGAAGAAAGAGGGTGGTTAAAAATAATGATAATTAAAAGCAATCCTGCAGAGGAAGTTTGATGCAGTAGGTCAAGTGCTGTGGGCAGCTGTTCTGCCGTGCATGTGTCGTATGCTGTTGCAGACAACACCCACAGTAGTAACCACGTGCTTTTTCCTGCAGACAGATGTATGGCTGAGTCACACTGGCATGGAACCATCCTTGCCTACCCCAGGAACGATGGCTTTCAAAACATGGCGCTCCCTCTCAAGCTGGGGGTGAGGAATGCCTTCTGGCATGGAGCCTGGCCCTGCTGTGGAGCTCTGAGACCTCCCAAAGCCATGCACGGGCATGTTCTTGCAGACAGGCACTCATCTCCAATGCCTGTGTGAGCTTGCAGTTCTTAAGAGTCATGCCTTAAGCTAAAAAGCCACTGAGGCACTTACTTACCAATGTATTTACCATCCTCTTGGGGTTTCTAAGGAGCACAGTATGCTGCTTCTAGATTGACCTAAAGCATCTTTTGTTTTAAATACACCTGAGATGAAACAGAGGGCTATTTTGTAATACACGTTTACACAAAATACAGAGCTGCAAATAGCCATGCACAGAATCAAACATCCATTAAGCAAAATAAACATTTATTGAATTCCTTTTGTATCGACCTCCTTATGGAGAAATAATCGTATCATACAATTTTCCAAACCTCATTTTAAATACCCAACAAAAATTTTTAGTTGGACTGAATATTAACACAGTGGCAGTAGTTATTCCTCATTATTCCATCCAGTCACCTTTTTTTTCCTTTTAACTGTCACTGAAGAACAGTCAGCATCTATTTTATTTTCTCATTTCTTTCCCTCTAATGGCAAGAGAAGTCACAAAGTCTTCACTGATAGTTTGTCAAGATTATGTTCTTAGTCTTAAGAAAAAAGTGAATTTATCCTTTGTGTTAAAAATGAAGTTGATTACCAAATGTAATGGCAGACGTTCACTGGGAGCTCTAGAAAACACCTTCACAGATTTAAATTTTGGCACAACTTCCACCCTGTACTTCGACTTCATACAGTCAGATGAAGTAGAACTAAGGATGTTGGCTCATCTTTCCATTTAAATGAGAAAAAAAAGACTTTCCATATTCATATGTGCTGATCATTATGGCACATGCAGGAGCAACTTTAAACAGCCGTGGAATAATACCTGCCCAGAAAAGAAAAGGAAGGCATTCACTGTCATTTGTTTTCAGACTGAAGAGCTGTAGTACCATTTAGTGGTCGCAGTATACCAATACCATAGTATGTCAGTGTAGAGCTGGGATGCTACCTGCTTGTAGTCCTCAAAACACTGCAGGTATGCCATGGTAGTAACCATACAGAATCAGAATCACCTAGATTGGAAAAGATCTTTAAGATCATCAAGTCCAACCATTACTCCAGGACTGCCAAGTCCACCACTGAACTGTATCACTGAAGGCCTCCTCTACAGGGGTTTTGAACACTTTCAGGGACAGTGATTCCATCACTGCCCTGGACAGCCTGTTCCAACGCCTGATCACCCTCTTGGTGAAGAATTTTTTCCTAGTATCTAATGTAAACCTCCCCTGGCACAGCTTGAGGCTATTATCTCGTCCTATTACTTGTTACTTGGGAAAAGAGACCAGCCACCTTCCCTCAACATCCTCCTTTCAGGTAATTGTAGTCATAAGGTCTCCTCTCAGCCTTCTCCAGGTTAAACAACCCCAGTTCCTTCAGCCATTCCTCATCAATCAATCTGACTTGTGCTCCAGGCCCTTCACCAGCTTCCATTGTACCTTTGCCCCCTCTGTCTCTCCAGCGCAGCTCAGACGGCTGGGGAGGCAGACTGTGTCCCCCTCCTCTACCTCTTACTGCAAACCTGGCTGCTCCTGTGGTATAAGCTAGTGGGACAAGAGGTTCAGGAAGTCCTGAATCCTGAACTGGATAAAGTCAAGGCAGGAAAGGCTTGAGTACTGTGCTGGACCGTACCCTCTGCTGTAGGCAGTGGCTCAGCCCTTCAAGCCAACTGCTAAGGCCGAGAGAAAGCTATGGAGGGGCAGCTGAGTGACAAATACCAGCAAAGTAAGGAAGCTTAGGGAGATAAGCATCCTGAGGTGGGTACAAAGGCTGGCAAGAGCACTTTGTGACTATGAGCATTTTATATACAGTCAAGGTTGAAGTTTTAATCACCAGTTGCCATACACAGAAAGATATCTGAAAACAAAACACTTTAAGACCAGTCTAGTTAAAAAGTGATATGGGGTCTTAGCCTGGTGATACTTGGGCTAGTAAATTATTGATAAATTACCTGAATGTATGTCTTCAATAAAGATAGTTTCACCCCAGGTAAAGATCTAGTTTTGTTTGATGAATGACAGTAGCTTTTCACAAAAAGATATGAACCAGCAATTAGAATTCCTAGGGATGCCTAAACAGCTTGAACCTTCACACTGTAAACATTCATTTGCACTGTCACGTGAGGCTGAAAACATGTGACAGCATGCATGCATGCAGCAGCAGTCCCAGACTGCCTCTGTCCATACCCAGGTACACAGGGTGGGGAGAGCAGCATACACCTCAACTATAAAAATACCTTTGGTTTTAGTTACCAATTGGCAACTAGAAACACAAATCACCTTCTGTGGCTACTAAGGACACAATGGATGAGAATACAGGAACTCCACTCTCTGGGAAACCAAATCACTTCTTCCTGTTCTGCTTGTCAGAGCATGCCAAGTAGAAACCTGTGACAGAAGTCTAGCAGGATCCATCATAGCTGCTGCCAAATATCTACAAATCTGTGAAAAAATTTCCATGTTGTTCTCCAAGAGAATATTCTGGGATGTGGCTATATGTGAATGACTGAAATGACTGGCGATTACTTCAGAAGGGAGTCAAGTTTCTTTTGTAAATAAAAAAGTGGAAGATTCCCTGAAAGATGTTAAGATTTAAAAGAAATTGTCAGTTTCAGGATAAGGTAACAGTGAGGGGCTTTTGCTCCAGCACTGGAATGTCATCTTTCATACCTCTCATATCACACTTAGTCGCTCATAGAGTGTCTGTTCTGCCCAGGGCAGCTTCATTATGAAGTGGAAAACACATTCCTAAGCTTCCTGAGGTCTCAGGAACTTCTGTGATCACTCCTTGCTGCCAAGAGTCATGATACAATTGAGCCACAATGATGAAAATAAGAAGGAACAGAACTTCCTGTTGGACCTCTCAGGAAAATAAGAAAACCTCATTGCTGGAGGTTTTGAGTTAGTACCAGGAATTAGGTAATATGATGAGGTAGGGCCTGGAGAGTTGCTTTCAGAGAGTTGCTAGGATTTGAAAAAGACATCAGAAGGTATTCCTGAAGGTTTCTTTTCTGTTCTATGACGGGTTAAATGGCCAAAATATCTTATGATGGTCAGGAATACGTCTGTGCTGGTCAGCAGTAGAAAAAGCTACTGCACATAGTCCAGGGCTAAAAAGTGGTCTCTGCCAAAGCTATCAGAAACTCTAAAATACAAGTCTTTAAGACAGTCTGCAGGAGAAGAAGGGTTAAACACCTCAAGGAATTACACTGCATCGTAGATGGATGGAATCTATCCTAGGCCAAGTATTCCACAGACCAGTAACAGTATTTTATTATGTGAATTCTACGCTATTCTCAGACTTCTTGGGTTCTCAATAATGCATCTTCTTCAAAGACAAACAGAAAAATACCACTGAAGCTTAAGCCCTGTTTCTGAGACAGAAAGAACCAAAAAGAGGTTGAGTTCAGAAATTAGTATGAGATGAAGAACAAAAATTAGGATGGCTATTCCTAAATACAGGTGGACAAATGCAATGGTAATGACGGCTTTGACATTTTTAGCACTGAACTAAAAACTGCATTTAAGAAATTTTCTGTCTAGAAACACCTCCATACTTCAGTTTCCAAACCTGCATTACATTTCCTTTGTAATTTTTTTTTAAACACCCAAACACAGCAGTTTAAGAAATCAACAAATTGCTTAAACTTGAAAAAACTATTTCCTGAACTGAACCTTTTCCCACCATTTTTTCATTCCCAATACAACTCTATTTGTTAAACCCAGCCCCTTTATCTTTTACCTAAATCATGTCCATCTTGGAGAGCTCTAGCTTAGTAAGTTGTGAAGAGATTGTCAAAATTCTCTCTGGATATATATATATATATGTCTGTTGCTTTACTATTCTACAACTCACAGAGTTTCCAGAGCTGGAAATATTGTATAATTTATGTATGTTAACAGCTACAACAACTTGTTAATGACTTAAAAGCTTTCTCTCTAGTCTGAATTGGTTTAGAGAGATGAAAAGATTTACCAGCAAATAATCCAGTAATCCCATTCTTAGCGACAATTTTCCTCATAACTGCCCAGGTCGATGTACTGTCCCTCTGTGGAACTCAATGCAGTATAAAACAGTGAATTAAGTAATATATACAATGCCATAAAAGAGTATTTTTAGAAATCAGAGACAGTCACAGATGTCATTATTAGGTTTAATTAATTTTATGTTAATTTTATCCACACTATTTATACAGGATATTAATAAAATACGCAAATTCATAAAATACTTAAAATAACATGACACGGAAAACCCTGTAGTAACATCTGGAGTAAGATACATGAATAGAGACAACATTCCTTACTAAAGTACTGATATAGTTGAAAAACGTCACCTAGCTTTCAAATGAGCCAGTCCCTCTCTATGTCATGCTATACATGCACCTAAATGCTCATAACAGTTGAGATATTTAAGCAAGAACTTGCCTTTATGGTAAACTGAATCTGAAGGTAAATTCACCTGAATGTTTTATAAAAAATTAAATTTCTGCCTACTTAAATATAACTTTTTTCAATCACAGAATCACTTGGCTTGGAAGAGGCCTTTAAATGTCATCTAGCCCAATCTGCCTGCAATGAACAGGGAGATCTTCAATTTGCTATTGGTCTACCTAAATGTAATAGTTTTGAATTTTTGTTTATATTTTATACCATCTTACTAACCTAAATAAAACTGAACTTACACCTTTTCCCTCCTCCAAGTCATTACTGAAATCCCGTATTTATCCTAGAAGGTAAAGATATCCTATGAAATTTGGAGTAGAAAAGATGCCAGCGCTAGAATTTTTTGATAAAACTTAAAAGGAAAAGACAAATATTTAAAATTCCTACCAAAAGTTTATATGCCAAAACACTACATTTTCTTTTTCCAAACATTATGGGTTTTTTATCCTTACCAACATTTTTTAAGGTCTCACACTCCCAAAGTTCAGTCTGCCTATGTGTTTTCACTACATCAAATGGCAAAGTTATGACAGATGCAATCTATCAGGAAAATAGAGCAGTTATAATGTTACAGCACAAAAAATTAACATTCAATTACGTTTTTTACAAATTAAAGTGCACACAATTGAAAATTAGATTTGATATTCCAAGCGTCTGACATAATTAAGTCCTGTATTTCAGAACACGGTAATTTATTCAGATATACCTAATCAGCTTAAATACCAGGTACGTGTGTTTAAAGCACATGCACCCCAAAAACCATCAACATTTCTGTGAGAGCCAGGTAAAATTATACCTCTTTTAAATAGTGTATTAGCGATAGATAAAGAGTACTACTAGATATAAAAATACACACTTACAGAGCCAGATGCTGCTCCTGAAGCAAAAGTGATAAAAAATGTTGGCTTGTGTGTACCAAGTTCCTTGCACAGGATCTTCTTGAAATGTTCATAATTATACCAGTACATTGCTGTGGTTATAAAAAGATAAACCTGTATTACAAATACATTTGTATGTCACATACAGAAATTCTTTTAAGTACAGATGTAAGAATTCTATTGTGGCAAGAGGAACAAAAAGAAACAAGAGCTGAAAGTAAATTAAAAAGTGTTTCTGTGATGATCCATGGACAGACAGCCTCGTTCTTCTTATCTCTATATTCCAAACTTACTCATATGATACGATGAAAACCTGCTACTAAAATGTAAGAAATCCTAACATCATATAAATTGCCTAAATAAAACACTTTGCTTCAGCAACTGCAGGACTCATTTTCCTGTGTATCTTTTACATATACGTTCTCCTCATCACTGCTTAAAGCATGACTCAAGTATTATTGTTAACCCAGTTCTTGTGCTTATAAACATTCACAGCTTAAGTTTTATTTAGTGTAGGTGGCTTCCCAAGGAACATGCTTGAAGCATACCATTCACACTCGGGCTAGTAACACAGTGGGATTTTAATCACCCTGTGCTTCTTGAGTCATGTTCTGCTGCTCAACTGTTTTCACAGAGGAGCCACTGTCAGTACCAATTGTTACACTGATTTTAATGCCTCTTTACAGAGCTAACTTCAGCTAACTGCAGTGAAGGCACAGACTGTGCTGTAAGAATACCAGAAGCCTTTAGTTTGAATGATGCTGTTGGCGCGTCTTTCAAACTGAACAGCCAAGATAAAAGGTATTGAGGGAGCATATCTTAACTGCACAGGGAGTATTTATAAGGAAAAAGTTACCTGAAAACACATTTTGAAAAGTCATTAAGCAGCATTAAACACCCTTAGTTTTATATCATCTGAGCTTTGTGGCATTTTTTAATGCATTTTCCTTTACTCATGCATCTCACTGCTTGCTCACTTCTGGCTTTTCAACAACAGACCTGTAAAGCAGTAGCTTCAGGTTAATCTGTACCTTTACCTTTCCAGCACTTCATGATGCCTACAAAGTACTGGGCACAGATCAGTGCCCACTGGCTATGAAGTGAAAGCTAGAGCAGTACAAGACTAACTTCAAATCTATGAGCATGGTTTGGACCAGTGGAGCAACAGCAGGCATGGAAGAAAGAATAAAAAAGACTGAGAATAGACACACATCACCTTGGTGCCCTTTTCCTTGGACACCACATCAGTGCTCTGATCTTCTTCCCATTCTGTTAAAAGCAGTAGAGGGAAGGCAGATCAGTAAGAAAACAAGAGTTGCTACTCGAAATCAGACAACAGGACTTCGATGAAGAATTTTAGAGTTCCCTTATAAGCTTAACAGAACAGCCTAAGACGCAATTGGCGGAGAAGAATTAAGCAAATCTAAAAATGAATATTAACAGGAAGTACTTTGGACAAAATGTTCAGATGAAGCCTGACAGTTATCTTCAGCTTTAGAGAAACCACGCTGCCTTAGATTGAGAAGCCTTTCCTACCACAGAAGGCTAAATTAATTCCCATTAAGGGACAGGATCCCTAAGCAGGAGATACAGTCCAACCACAATCTTCAAACACCTACCAGTTGCAAAGTGAAAGAACGCAGAATATTATTCATTCTGAAAAGAGAACAGCTGAAATAATTTAGTTCTGTTAACTAGGGTACGAAGATCAGTTTTTCATTAAATATCCCAATCAGCTCCACCTACCACACACCGGTTTCATTCACAGAAAATTAAAATTTACTCTAGGTACACATATAAATGTGCTCAAATACCATTACAGTCCAAACCAAATAATGGTCTACTAGACCATTTTGAACCATAAATTAAATGTCAGATTATCTCAAGAATTCATTAGGAGAACAAAGATAGCTCAAACACTGCAAGTGCTCTCTGCCTCCAACAATAGGTTTGAAGAATTTTTCTGAGACAACACAAAGTGTTCAATGTGTTACTCCTGGTACTACCCAAAGGGCCAAAACTGTTTCAAGGACAACTGATGCCTGATGACCCACAAGTGCTCTGACAAAAACTGGCCTCAAAGAGACAGAGGCTTTCACCATTGGCATTAACAAGTCTTTTGGCAGTCTCCCTACAGCACAGCTGTGACAAAAGGAGAAAACACATGATCTTCTCTGCCCCAGTTATTGTATAGCCCTAAGACTAATAGTGCTTTGTATCAGCTTTTTCTGCTTCCAGACATTCACCTCTGCAGCTTTGCTAATAAGTAATGCTCTAGTTTCATGGGTTTTGGAGCAGTTATACAAACCAACTCATCTTGCTAAAAATATTTCCTGGTAACAGTATTGTGTCACTGTCTCTTTGTACATGCTTCAAAAATTAAGTGTAAGAACACTTAGCTACAGTATGTTACCCCATAAGGAAACAGCCACTATACCTGTCAGAGACAAAATATCCTATTGGAAGTCTTCAAAAACAGTCATTGTGTAAGCTAAAGATGAGAAGAAACAGTCTAAGTATAGAGAAAAGGAAAGTTAAAATGAGCCTTAGCTGGTATCCACAAAGAAAAGGGTAAAAAAAAAATCAGGTCCTCAAAAAATTTATAAATAAAAACACCCAAAGAGAACAACTAAATCTCAGCCTTTCTTAAAGCTAACCATTAAACTCACTTAAAACCACAGTAAAGTCTAAAAGTGTTACGCATAAACATAACTTCTGACATAACAGAAACTTGCATGGAAAATAAATCCAACCTGAGAAAGGTACATCTCTCAGAACAGTAGAACTCCAGCCCCTCCACAAGGAAAGCCATCCATCTGAAGCCACTTTACTGCTGATGCACAGGTACAGTTGCTTGTAGGAGAACTTGCGAAACTGCATTCTAGTCCTGATCAGCTCCAGGGGGCTCACAATGGTAACTGAACCAACTGCAAATGAAAAAAAGGTGGACTTCTGGTTTCTTTTTTCTAAGTCAACATTTACTAGTAATATTTCTGGAACATAAAAAGTGAGGTCTCACCTTGCTTTACAGATTTGAGTCAACTCTCCCATTTTACTTGAAGTAATTCCCCAAATAGGCTTCCTTTCCAGAGAAGAATACCATATCTAATCACAGTACTGGAACTTTATGGACAGACAAGCCACCTACCTTTTTTCAATACCGGCATATTGTAATCCATGTCATGTGTTAAGAATCATCATTTTCAGATTTAGCATAAATAAGCTGAAAATTTCAAGTACTCATAAAAAGTAATTTTCAATAATTGCTATTTTAAGTGCAACTAGAAGAAAGTGAGTTTGGGGTTTTGTTTTGGTTTGTTTGCTTATTTCTTTTGTTAAGGTCAAAAATGATGGCTAGAAATTAAGTTTTTATTGATTTCTAAGCAACTTCTCCGGAGTAACAAGCAATAGGACAAAAGGCAATGGCTCTAAGAGGAAGTGTTCTAAAACCATGTAGATAAGGCCCTCAGTGATACGGTTTAGTGGAGGTCTTGGCAGTCCTGGGGTAATGGCTGGATTTGATGATCTTGAAGGTCTTTTCCAACCTCGCTGATTCTATGATATTTGCTATTCTTATTTTAAACTATCAAGAATGTTTAGCTGTATCTGATAAAGTAACCCTTCTGCATCTGGTAGAACGTGAGTTGTTGCTCACTAACAAGCTTCCATCACACATGTAACAGACTTCAACAATTTTACTAGATCTGAGCACTTTCCTCCTATTGCTGGGGTAAGGTTTCCTTGATATGCGAGTTTAAAATCCGGAGCAGCCTAATAAGTACAATTTGCCACATCACCACAGAATAACAATTCTTTTTCCACTAGTCTTCCAGTCCCCCCTGTATTTTCACAAGTAGAATATAGAACTAAATCCTTAAGAGTCTTCTAAGAAATCCCCAAAACATAAGACCTGAACTACTTCTGTACAAAAATATGTGAGAAAAAAGATAAACCAAAGTAAGAAAATATAAACAGAAATTAATTCCCCATTACATCATACAGCAATAAAACCAGAACAAGTCTAATTTTCACTTCTCATGTAATTACCTATGCAGCTCGCATTATAGAAAATAATGCTGTATATTATTAGATTCACAACAGAACAGAATTAAACTGTCCTTGGTAGAACCCAAAAATACAAAATTCTGAACAAATAACAAATGTTGTGGAAGCGTAACAGCAAAATTAAATCACATTATTCCAGATTAGAGGGTTATGCTGCTCAAGAAATACTGGGTAATTACAGTATTCTTTTTTACACACAGCTCCATGTAACATTGCCCCTCATTTAAAGCCACACAAATTTACTTGATAAACCCAAGAAAACAGCTATTTTATTTCAGTTTTCTCTTTAAACAGATGGCAACTTACATCTGCTTAAGGAACCTGCAAGAATTGGAATGTGCTCATCATCCTTTCCTAGTCTAGATTTCAGAGCTTCACTCAATTGGTCATAGCAGGTAAAATAGATTACCGTGGTAGGGAGTGCCATTATTCTGAAAAATAAGAAAGGGAATCTAAATTAATACCGGGAAAGCAGGAGATGAAGTCAACCATCTTGTATGGACATCTTGCTCAAATAAGGAAAAGAGAATTTCAGGAAGAGATCTGATAACAATGCTTAAATATGTAAACTGCTCGTGTAGAGAGAAAATGAATGATCCATTTTTCATGACAAATACAGAAGATTCTAGCTAGATGTTAAAAAAAAAAAAAAAAGAATGAGTGTCTGTGGAAAGAGCTGTGCTGCTGACAGCAAGTCATTAGTAACAATTTAGGACAGCAAATATCAGCATTCTCTAACAATCATGTTCAATCCCATGATTCAATGATGCTCAAGGGGATGCTTACATTAAGTATGCCACCTCTAAGAATGAAAAGCCTGATGTTCCTGTTTAACTACTGACAATGCATCTAAGAAGTTACAAGGAGAAATCTCAAGATCAGGCAAAATTATTCTGTCTCTAGATGTTTCTGATTAAACTGATGACATCATTATCTGTAACTTCAGAATTAACCAAATTTTTAACACCACTTTGAATGAAACGTACTAATTTGTCTAAATAATGAAGTATTTTTTTAACAATAATTCATAACATGTTAGCAAAAAAAGCACATTCAACTCACAGTGTTGGGGGAAGTCCGCTCCACAGTGACCTAACTCCTTCTCTTTGAGTAATTTTCATAAATGCGTCCTAAAAATACAACCAGCAAACAGCAACAATTAGCTACAAACTTCTTTATTCAGTGATATATTTTAGCTGGCAAATGACAAAATTAATGCATTAAAGAGCATATTTCTAAAATGGTTTATAATTTTAACATCACACTTTTGCAATTGCTTCTGCTAGTTACCATGTTTAATCACACATAGTTCCTCTGAGCTGAATGGAAATATTTGTGTGATAGAATTCAAGAACTTCTTTCCATCTTTAAAATGCCAAAGTAGTAAGTTTTTATCAACGATTGACAGTCCTAGGAATAAGTGATTTTCAGAACTAATAGAGCATGCAGTAACATGTGATAACATACACAAAAATGTACTAATATACTACACTAAAATATATTAATATAATGCACGAAAATAGTTTTTTAATATATAACAAAAGTTCTAGGCATAAAATAGCAATTAACTCTCAATGATCCTTCAATACTTGCTTTCTCTGACAACAATTTGGCAATGTACGTGCAAGGTACCTACACTATATTATATACCTGGCAGCTTACAATGAATATCGCAGCTGCCCCGTATGTTCTTAGACCACTGATCACAGAGAAAACTAAACCTTGAAGATCATTCAACTGAAATCACCATGGAAAAGACAAACTCCTTAATACTAGGATACCTTATTTCCTTAAACATTTTGGGGAAAAAGATTGAGATTTGATGGTTCAGAATATGCTGAAGACCAGACATTATCAAAAGGCCTCAAAACATACAGCCTGACAGACCATAAAAAAGTCACAGGAAGAAAAATGGTAAAGAGCTTTAGAGGAGACAGCTTTGATGCACAGATACACTGAAGTAAAAAGCTGCATGGGGAAAACAAAGACATGATTCAAACAAGCTGGACTTGAAAAAAATGGAACTTTGAGAGGGAGTCAAAACACCCTAAAAGGTCTTAACATGATTTTACCAAAAAGACACAAAAAGGGGTGTCTATATTTTTTCCAATTAAATGCTGTAATTAGTTTATGTGTTTATAATCCAGCTTCAACAAACTTACAATACAGGAAGGTACAGATAAAATGATTGGAGAATGGAGGCAACAAAAGCCCATATTTATATAACTTACTAACTATATGGGCAAATATATCAAAATATTTGTACAGTCCTATCACCAGAAACCTACAATGTCCACTACTATTTGCCTTACTGCAAATGGTTCAGCACTGAGGGATTTTTTGAACAATGATATGATAGTCATTGCTCTTTATGGATCACATTATTGCAGAAAAAATAGGCACAAAATCATGTTAATTAGAAAATTAAGCAACTTTCTAAAAATTATATGATAAGTAAGAAATTTAAACTTATGAAACTAATTAAAAAAGGTAACACTGTAAAACTGTTCAAGAAATTGGCATGACCATTTAATTCTTCTTGGAAATTTAATTCTAAAAAATTCTTATCACATGTACAACAGAGACGTGGCACAGTCAAACAATATCTTCACAAAAAAAGCTGCACCAGCGTCCAACAGCAGGTCTGCTTCTAGTGTCTGGGTAAAATCCTAGTCTTTCAAGTTTCAATGGATCCAGAACCTGAAGCGTGAATTTAACTTTAAAACACTATCTGCGCTGTCAGTTCAGCTCAGCAGCACACTAGTAGCTCTGTGGACAAAAGAGCTTGTAAACAGGTATAGAAAATCAGTACCTGAAGGCAGCAACTATTGGTGATATAACTCAAGTGGTGGAAAGTAAAATCATAGAGGAAGTATCCTGTGAGGAGAACTGTGCAGCTGCCCACTTGTTTATTTTAAGGAAAGAATAAATATTTTCTTGTAGAATGTAGGAGGTATCCTAAACTGGCATATAAATTACACAGTGTAACCACAAAAACACTCTCTCAAAATGATAACAGATTCTACTACAACTTGGAGAAAAAGCCAATAAATTTATAGTATGCTATTTAAAAATGTTTTCAATCTATGGTTTTATATAAATATAAAATCTTCTTACCAACATCCCTTTGAAATGCCCAGGTTTTTTATACCAGGCTTTGCTGTCCCCATTGTCACAAACACATATATGATCCATAAGGCCATTGGAGTATACAAAACACTTTCCTAATAAAATGGTGTATAAGAATATAGTTAATGCTTGTAAAATTGTTCTTAGCAGCAATTAGAAATTGGATATAATGGTAACAAAGATTTGTCTCTGGTTAGGCAGGGAGCAACAAAATAATCTTTGGAAGTCAAGGACAAAAAATCAGGTAAAAGGCAAGAGGGCACAAACTGAGTGCCAGGCTATACAAAACTGCACTTGTAGGCTCAAGGAGACGTATTTATGCTATATTACCATCTGCTGAAGACTAAAATCAACACAAGACCTGAATGCTTCTATTGTATGTAACTATGTGAACATTTTTCAGATTTTTAAATCAGCATCCACATTAGAAGTGGCAGTGTTACATCTTAGGTTAGTCAGCATTTATATTAGATCACCCTTTCATTTTTTTATTTCTTCCACCCTACATAGTTTGAACCTGTTCGATAAAATACAACTGCCATTGTGAAAACATAGTGTGAGCTTCACATTTTCACATTTCTGAAGGTTTCAGAATTTACAAAAACAAAAAACCAAACAAACAAACCAAACAAACAAACAAAAAAAACCAGGACAGAGCACAAGTTTTTTACCAATTCACAGCAAGTATAACTGCAAACACTCATCTCCACATACAACATGGAACACCAGTTATCTCCTTTCCTTTCAAATCTCATCTATTAATTACAACTGAATATTAGAACTCATTGGCATATCGTTGAGCACACAATGTCTTCATCTATTGGCTTCTTCTGTCTGTTCCTATTAATGACTTAGGAAAGACTTTCTACTCTGTTTCAAAGTCTCTGGATTCTGGAAGAGATAACTTTAATACTGCATTGTGACCACAAAAGCCTTCTGACGAAATAGTTAGTTACTTATTGATAGCTTTGTAAAAAATTAAGCTCAATTCAGTCATACTTCTACCTTCTGCTACAATGAAAACACTAAGATAGAAAAAAAAGCCTGTTTAAAATTGTACATATTTATTGGATTTTTTTCCATTGCGTCTGTTCACTGCCACATTCCTTCTTCAGCAACTTCAGTCTGCTGCTGTGCTGCTTCCCCACACCACCCCCCCTTACTCTGAAGAATCTAACATAACTATTGCTAAACAAATTAAAACATTCTTTAGCTCAGCATTATGATAACAATCAGCTACATAAAAAAGCAAAAAGCAAAAATCACACTACACATTTATTTACCTTTGTAGAATGGATTGCTTTGGGCTTGCAGTCGAGTCTTGATAACATCAAGAGGAGTTACTAAAATGAAACAGAAGTCATTTACAAACACTCTGCATGCCCTGAAAATGTGGAAGTGTACAGATGCCTTATTATGAACTTCTATGACTTCTTTTCTCCTCAGAGGAACAAAAGAGACCTGTTTTACAACACAAATTAGTTACACCGTAACTCTCTATTAATGCCTCTCAGCTGACTAACAGGAGGTTGAACACTTGGCTTACATTCCAGTATCTAAATGTAGGGATGTAAATGTGACTGCTGCAGTTCCTTTCAATTGCTTAAAATTTGGCATCCAGTAGCATTTTTGCCACTAACACCTGTTCTGGCTCACCTCCAGCTGCCACTTCAGAAAGGAGCCACTCTCCTATACTATTGAGATCTCAAATACCAACAACTTATGCTGTACTAAAATCTTCATACACACACTGGATATCCATTTTGGGAATTCCACAGGTCTCACATAGCTTTGCTTGGTACTTTACCTAACATCATGGGACACATGGTATAAATACAGAATAAAAAGAATATCAGTTTGATAGCTTTGTGATCAGATAGTATTTTGTAGAAACTTGGAAATTTTGTGGGTGAAAAAAATCATGCTTAGAAAATTGCACATTCCCCTGCTGCATAATCTGCATTAAAAAGTCAGAAACAAAGGTTAGACGAAGACAAAATTAACTGAAATATGAAGTATAACTCCAAGGGACATGAAGTGCTGAATCTAACCAACCAACACCTTCTTAGGTATGCATAGGGAAGGAGGTTCTGAGTGAGATGACTGAATATGAAGTAAAAGATTAATTCCACAGACTATGCAGAAGTCTAAAAGACTAACAAAAAGCTATCCTTAAAGGAAATGTTTAGGGGAAAACAAATAAACAAAGAAACCCAATAAAAGGCTTTGTCAGCATAGGACATCACAGCAGAATAAATTCATGTTACTACTGAAATGTAGTAGTACCTACATAAAGGGGACATCTCACAGGGGCTAGTCTTGCAGGATTTGTGCCATGTGCTATAAAGTAGACTTAATTAAAACTTAGTTTTAAGCAGCAGGAAATGTGGAAATTAATTTGTGTTATTAGCTTTGTTTCTTGCATAAAAAAAGCAATGGATTACTACACTGAGAGATAAAAATAAAAAAAAAAAGCCATAGAAATGAAAAGTTAATAAAAATTTTTATTATGCTCAGAAATGGTTAAAGATTTCAATTATCCATGTTTGTTAAAATCCAAAAAAAAACCATGAGAAACCTATGCAAAAACATCCTCGTTGAACATAGTAGTGGAAACATAGAAACTCTAACTCGGACATCATGCTGAGTTACACTGATGAGTAAGCAGTATTGCAAAGATTCTCCCTGTGGCAAGCCTGATTGCCTTACCGAATAATGATGTAATAATAGCTCCACAACACGAAGCTATTGCTTGCTGAATAACAGTTGTTTTAGCCAAGTTGCTATCACTCATTTCAGCCATGGCTTTATCTTTGAGAAGAAAACCCTGTTAAGGAACAGAAATACATTGCAAGACCATGCTCAAAACTTGCAGAAAAATCAAAAGGAAAAAAAAAAAATCTTATATTTCATTAACATGATTTGTATAGCCAGCAATAATGTAAATAGTTTTCTACATGTATGCAACAAGCACTTTTTTCATACTATTTGAGCCATGTTGTGTAAATAATCTGAGTTTTCTAAATGACAATAAAACCTCCAAATCCTTCTTACATGAATTACACTGTTTATCTTTTCTGTAAGCTGCATTAATAGGCATTGCTTCTTGCTTCAACAAAAGGCTTAAGAGCACATAAATAACCTGTACAAATATAAATTCAGAGTCTGTGGCCCATAAACAGTAGCACAGCAGAATAATTCATCTAGCCCTTCTCTTGCTTCTGTCATTTCTGTAAGAAAACCCTCAGAGGTTGATCCAACAGTCACAGACTAGTAAGGATACTACATAGCCTGATAAGAGCCTCATGTAACAAGTGGTGACTAACTAGTACCCATGCTAGCATTCAGTATTAATTCCTTGAACAAACCCTACTCTATGGCTGCATAGGCATGGTTGCCTTAGGAATGTACTTACAGTATCTAAAAATGAGGAGTTTATGTATTCTCTGGATCTGCAACCAGCTAGGGAAGGAAAAAGTAATAAAACCATTTCAAAACCTAAAATCCCCAAGTAATGGTGTATCTATTAGTGTGCCTACATGCAACTGTAATTTGACCAGCTGACATTTATCCGAACTTTTTATTTGCTCTACAGGAACACGATGTTCTCCTCTTCTCACCAAGTTTCAAGTAAAAGACAACAAAGATTCAAATAAAAGATAAGGAAGATTAAGCTCCATAAACCAGGATTTGCCTCTCATATGCTAAACACTAACTGGGGGGGGGGGGGGGGAAGGGGGGTTGTGTGTGTGAGGTGTTTTAAACCATACCTTTAAGCTTACAGCGAAACTACTCTCCAAAACACCATATATATAATCCGTCTGTAAATGGCAGCTAGGCCGCACGGACCGCAGACAGTGCCTCCCACACTGAAACTGTGAATCCCCCTTACCCGGTCAAGGCCCACAAGGCCCAGCGGCGCCACGCCACGCCTCGGCCATCAGACCTGCCCTTTAACTGGGTAGATCTACGAGGAGCCCCTGCAGCCTGCGTCGCGGGAGCTGTGGGGAGTGTTTAATTCTGCGGCCTGCCAGCACCGGTGGGAAGCAGCTAAGCTGGCGGTTTCTCTTAGGAAACACTCCACCTCACTCACACACAGCTTGCCGAGACGACAGACTCTTCACCGGGATTTCCGCTAACACCGTGCACCGGCCCGTTCGGTCTCTGAAGCGAGGTGAGGAAAGTGGGGTGGTAACGGTCACTGCCCTCCGGCCACTCCTCGAGCTCCCCTCCTTCCCTCGCCCTCCCTTTGGCGGAAGGGTCTCTGCCGGGGCCCCGTCGCCCCTCACCCCGCCCCGAACCGCGTGACGCGCGCCTAGGCCGACCGTTGGCGGAGCGCGCGGTCCGTGACGGGGCACCGGGAGCTCGGTGGGGCAGTGCCGCTGCTCGCTGTGGGAGGAGCGGGAGTGGGGCCCCGAGTGGCGGGCCGGGGCTGACGGCGGCGGGAAAGGCTGGTGAGGCGGAGACCCGCGGCCTCCGCACGGTCTGCCGCGGACAGGGCCGAGAGCAGCACCAAGGGCGGGAGGGAGGGAAGAGCCTCTGAGTGCCGGCGAGTTTAGCGGCTCTGCTTTAAACCCGCAGGTATGGCGGCGGGCGGAGCTGCGAGGATAATGTGACACCGCAGGAAGATGAAACCAAGCGTTGTGGAGGCTGCCGACAAAGGAGCGCGTCCCTGTAAGCGGCGCGCGGTGATGTGGTGCTCGTGGGGTTCGGGCCTTTCCCACAGGCAGTGAGGTTGCTTTGGGCCAGGCCTCGTGTTGGTGCCTCTTACCCGGCTGCAAGACCCTGCCGTGAGCCTGGTGTTGCGTTTGGGCCTCTTGCTGCTGCCGGGCTAGCAGGCAAGCATGCGTCGGGTGGGCTTTATTAATGGTGTACAGCTGAAACAGACTTTGCATGCTTTGCGGAATTGGACATAAAGTGTGGACCTGGTGAGGTAGCTAGCCTAGTTGCGTTGTTTCACAGACGTCTTGCAGGGCAGAGAAGCTAGTAACTGTTGAAATTCGCTAGGCTACAGCCATGCAGACAGCTCCACCTGGGAGGTCTTTGCTGGGATCAGGAGCATGCATGGGAGGCACACTAGGCCCATGACATTAAAATTTATTCGCTTTACAAGAGAGCTACTTCGCTGCAGACTTACTCCAAGCTTCTAATTATACATAAGTTTAATATGTATTTGCCGATATTAATTTTAGCGTTTAATGTGTTAATGTTTGAGCTACCTTGGCCACCACATTTTTGTGCTGGGTATAACACTGAGTTTGATCCCTGGTTATCTGGAATTTCATTTGCATGCCTGCTTATCATCTGTCTTTTCTGTTCATATTTGGAATTGGTTGTGCTATCCTAAGCCTCCCCATTTTCCTATTTCTCTAATTCTTTTGGTCTCCTGTGTTCTTGAAAGACTGCTCTTCCTGTTTCATTTGTTGTATTCATAAGTTACTTAGGGAATTCTCCAGTGTGAGTGGTGGTTCTGCACCCTCTTCCATTTAAGACCATTTCAGGGAGGGAGAGAATATATAACAGAGGAACTGTTTTGTATGTTGTCTTTTTGTCTCCAGAAGAGGCCTGCTCACTTGCTGTAGCAGCCCTCTGTTTCTAGTTTCTTAAAAGACAAGTAGGTTGTCAGGAAGAAAAGATAATGTAAAACTAAGAGTATACAAGTCTTGGATTATTCTGTCTTTGCAATTTTACTTGCATTCCTGTGGAAGTATGTAAGAACAGAGAAGGTATAATTATTTTCACCTAATAATATTATTTTTGTTTCCAGCTATGTTTAGGTACAGGGACTTCATGAGTTGTGTGTTACTTCTATGCATTTAGGACCCCACAAAATACTCTTTTTGCTTGAGCTTGTGCAGTCTGTCCTTGAAATTGCATCTTAGCATTGACAGCATTCTTTGGCAGCAGGCTGTGCAAGGTTTCCTTGTTGCACAGAGAATCAATTCCTGGTTTTAATTTTGTTCCTGACTTCTAGTTTTGTTTGGTGCACCATATCTCTTCTTCTGGAATAGGTTTAGCCATTCTGTTTGTGTTCTTCTTGATTTTGGATCTCTGTATTGTTTTCCACCTAAATATTTTTTTTTTTGCAGACTGGCAAAGTCCACAAACTCATTCTTCATGCCTTTTACCATCCTTCTTACTCTTTTGCAGGCTGTATTTAAGATGTGGCTGACTCCGACATTTATGAAGTGGTTTAATAAAATTACCCATTTTATTTTCTGTTTCTTAGCAATTTTTTAAATTTTATTTTTTTTTCTATCTTCAGATTGCGACTCAGTATGGAACTGATGTTCTTGTAGAACAGTACCACACTCCAAGATTTCTCTCGAGAAATAAGGCTTATTTCTCACGCAGACTGATTCCTGGCTTTTTAAAATGTCTGGTCTAACAGGCCTATGTAGACAACTCTCAGCATTAGGAAAATTGTTGTGTATCAACACAGTTTAATTGCTGTATGTGGTTTCTTGGTTTTACAGTAAAATTCATTGGGGCAGAAAGAGTGGTGATAACTAGAATGATTTTGAACTTTAAGGTTAATTTTCCTGCATCTCATGTGGGTGCTAAAAATTCAGATAAATAGCAGGATTTTTCGTGTTACGGTTGCTTTTGGCTGTATTTAGTTTTAATGAATTTATAGGAATCCTTTTTATTTCAGATGAATGAGAGATTCTGTTTGAAATGGTATTCTTGGGACTCAGTGACTGAAAGCAGTGTATATACAGTGATACAGAGGTAGCAAATATGAAACTGGGTGAGAAAATCGATGTCACTGTATAGAAACTGGAATAAAAAGTCCATTTTAGGATAGAATTTTAAGACAAAACTTAAACTTTTAAGGGCTGTATGAGGTATTGCTATTGTTAACGTCTTGGTTTTGACGTATTCAACATATAGCTGTTTTTTTTAAAAGCCCTATATTGCATAGAAGCTTGTCTTGCCTATTTCCATAATTTAGAATTTTCTTTTTGGGTGGATGGATGAGAAATAAATGCAGTTCTGTTTAAATTACCTTCTCTTTTTGCAGCAGATGGAATGCAAGCAAAATGTGAAAAGATAAGATCTTCTCTGAAGAATGTAAAAAAAGATACAGGGAAGCCAGAGAAACTTAAGTATAAGCCACTCACTGGGAAAGTGTTTTACCTTGATATTCCATCAAATGTGATCTCTGAAAAAATAGGAAAAGACCTCAAAGAACTAGGAGGGGTAAGTTAATGAGCTCTCTATGAAACTAGAAGAAAATCTACAGATGTAGAATGCCTTTTCCAGGCATTTTGTGCATTTTGACGTTTGTATTTTATTTGTGACAGGATTTTATTGTATGTTTTTCTTCATGTTTAATATGAACAATTGGCATATCAACAAAGTGGGTTTTTTTGTTTGTTTTGTTTTTTTTTTTTTTTTTTTTTTTTCAGTTGATCATTTATTTGCTTAAGTTTGGTCCAGATTTAATAAATTTCATTGTTGAAGTTTGTTACCCCCCTCCGCCTTGCTGCTTCTGACTGTAGGGTTATGTTTACAACTAAAATGGGTCATCTGAACATGAAGGATCAGAGGAAGTGTTTTGCATATGGTTACTAAAAGTCAGTAGCTTCAGTAAGTACTTTCTGTGTGGAGTATGTTAATGAGTATTTTTAAATACTCTTATTTAAATAATAGATTTAATAAGCATCTTGTGTTTTTCTTTTTTTTTTCCCATAACTCTCTCTTGTGTATGGGAGAAACACTTTGATAAAGTCAAGTACAGGATATCATAGTGACACAGAAGCAATGCAATTGCTTAGTCTGCTTTAAGTATTTTGAATTAGTGTAAAGGTGTCTTGGCAGTTAAAATATTAAACACCCTTGAACCACTGAAGCAAAAGGGATCTGCTTAAACTGATAGCTGTTCTGAACACTGCTTTGGCAATACTTGAATGACCTCAAAGCAGTGCTGATTAGTTCTATGAAATTGATACTTGTAAATCCAGAATGCTTGGAAGTACTAGTAGAGGCAAGTAGTAGCAATGACGTGGTTTCAAGTTTAGTGCATCTTTTTATATTTAGCATTGAGTGCATGCTGTCTTTTGTCTAAAACAGTTTTAGGAATTCATACGTGAAAGGTAAGGCTGCAAATCAAAGACTGAAAAAGAAGTTTTTCTATTTATTTCAAGGAGTATATGCTTAAATCTGAGGTGTCCAGCACCTTCAAGATCAACTACATGTGTTTTGTTGTTACTTGTGGGGAGTGCACTCAAAAATGCCATGCTCTGTATGTCCCAGTTCTGTTAAAGGTACATAAAGCAGAATTGGAAGACACGCTTTCAAACTTGCTGTCTGTGCAATTTGTGTTTTCTGTACTGATTAGTGGAGAAGAGGGAAGATATTTTTAAGCTATGTAAACTGGCAAAAAATAAGGGAAATAGAACTGATCATCACACAGCAGTTGGTAACAAATGACTGAAGGAACAAAATAGGAGAGAATAAGCATAGGACACATTTTTGTTTTACTGAGCAGGAAAATATTATTAATGTACTTAAGTCTTCTCATTTTTGAGAAGTGTTACAGATCTCTAGTAGTGTTCAAGGTTAGGCTGGATGGGGCTTTGAGCAACCTAGTGTAGTGGAAGTTATCCCTGCCTGTTGTAGGGGGTTTGGAACTAGATTGTCTTAAGGTTCTTTCCAACCTGAAACATTCTATGATCTTATAAATACTGTAGATGTGAAACATGATAACCATCCTGAAATTTTGATTTTTCTATTACTTCTAAACTTGATACATTTATAGCTTCCTGCAGACTGTAACTTACATTTGCGTACACATGCCTTCAAGTTTAGCTGAACACTTCTATGTCATTTCTGTTACGTAAAGTTACAGAAACTGGTTTCTTGAATTCTCTTATTTCTTTGTGCAGTGTTTGACTACTATTTGTAAAGTATTCAGCTAGATTGTTCAAAGAATGATAATAGTCAAAGCAAAGGTCTTTTGACAGATACTTAAAAAATAAACTGAAATTAAAGTTTGTGACTAATAAGATGCTAGTATAGCCAAATTGTAATTATTATTCAATGTTTTTTATTGTAGCTGTTTTATCACTTTCCTTTAAAGTATGCAATGTACGATCGAGTTATTGATTTACTGTCCTGAAATAATTACTTGCTTTCTGTCTTTATATTTAGAGAGTGGAGAGTTTTCTTAGTAAAGATATCAGCTATCTGGTGTCTAATAAAAAGGAGGCAAAATTTGCACCAACTCTTGGCCAGATTTCTCCTGTTCCTAGCCCAGAATCTGCAGGTAATGGAGGAAATAGTTCACCTCATCCTAGCAACCGAAAAAATCGACATGATGGAAGTTCATTTAAGATAGTAGATACAGTAAGTTTCTTAGTATTATTACTGTAAATCAAGTACAACCCACAGGATATGCTGTTACAGTCTTTCTCTTGGTGTGTGTGTTTTTTTTTCTTTTCTGTTTGTTTAAAGATGAGCATAATTCCTTGGGTGGATAAGGTTGTTTGATTATTTTTGTTTGTTTGTTTGTTTGGGTTGATTTGTTTCTGAACAGGTCCAGTGTACTTTTTAAGAAGTTCACATGAACTATTTTAACTTCACTAACTCTCTAAGCAAAGTTTCCAGTGGTCCCTGTCTCTTTAGCAGTACAGCCTATTAAAATGTCTGCTGTGATGTTAATGCATATATGTACCGAAGCACTCTGATAGTAGTTCAAGGAAATAATTAAAATCAAATGTTATGAATATTAAGTTTTTCTGAGCTCTTAGAGGATCATGTTAATTGCAGTAATTAGTATCTGAATTTGTGCAGGTTTATGAGAAGTTTCTCATAGGGGCAAGTCTTGCGTCCTTTCAGAAATGCAGTTGGAAACAATTAGCTGTGCTATATATACATGGTACTTATTTAGAAACAGTCTGTGGGTTGGTCTTTCCATTGCCTTGCTGAGATTGTCTCATTTTGCAAATTATCCGGATAAAGGCAGGCTCATTATGGATAAACAGCATACAATACAAAAGCAGATGCAATGGTGATAGAAAAGGTAAGATCTAGGCTATGATTTTATATGTGACAGTTAGCTTAATTTGGCACAAGTCCAGCTGGTAGAACTTCATTCAGTGTGTGCCACTGGCTGCTTCCTCCCGCCATCTATCACCAACATTGCTCCAGCCATGTAGTGACTTGCTTTGGCTGAAAACAAGTACTTAATTGTTCACACACCCTCCCCCCAGACTGTCAGCTGTAACTTTGTGAGCAAGATGTGAATTAATGAAAAATAGCATTACAGTGAACAAAAGGAGACTATCTTTCCTAAAACACTTACTTGTTAGCAACAATGTAAAGTATCTGACCTTTGGTTTTGTTTTGTTGTTTTTGTTTTTTTTTTTTTTTTTTTTTTTTAAATGGGTACTAACTTACTACAAATGTGTTGTTATTTTAATATAGGTACGTATGAGCAGAGGAAAATCCTTAGTTGAAAAAGCAATCAAAGAGCAGGTAAGCCAAGTAATCAGTGAATTCGTGCTTGAGAAAGTTTGGGTTTGTCCTTATAGAAAACAAGCAGTAGTAAGAATGGTCTTGGTCTTAAGAAGTCCCTCATGGAACACTGGCAGAAGCTGAGAGTTTGTTGTGGGTAAAACTGTCAGGTCATTCTTTCTGGGTACTTCCTGAATAATTGAAAGTTTGTGGAGTCTTATCACCAATATTGTAATATATCTGGCTTACTGATACAGCTGGCTTTTGAGAGGTGCTTGTGAAGTTACAGTAAATGTCTGAATTCACTGTCTTCAAATCTTGCTGCAAAATGTGACAACGGAGAACAATTTTGGTTTCATCAAAGGTTTAATGTAATCTTTTGATGGTGAAGGGCTGTGACATGGAGATGGAAAAGTCAGTGGAGACGACCAAACAGCCTTGTGGCAAGAAGCAAACCACTGGCACTTAGATCGAAGCTTTCATATTACATGATTTAATATAATTCTAATTATTTTATATTATCTACTATATATTGCTTTATTAATAAAATTTATTGTTTGCAGGACTTAATCCCTTCTGGTAGTGTACTATCCAATGCATTGAGCTGGGGAGTGAAGATACTTCATATTGATGGTAAATATTTTTGTTTGATGAAGCCTGCTGTGAACTTGTAACAATCATTTACTTATCTTTTTTGTTTAATTCAAAATACTAAAAATGATAAAATTACTTCAGATATATAAAAATAAACTCGGCTGAGTATAACTGTCCCTCTTTTTGCCAGATGTTAAAAATTACATTGAACAAAAGAAAAAGGAGCTCTACCTAATCAAAAGAGCAGGCAGTTCTTCAAAAGATGTGGTAAGTGGTTCTTCACCATTTGTGAAAATGCCTTTGTTTCACTGAGAATGCAGGTGTCCTAAATACTACCTACTGTGAAGCTTGCAGATTTCATTTTAATGAAGTCTTGTTTATGTTCAGTTTTTCAGACTGGTATGTTTCATGAACTGATTTAAAGAAAACATATTTGAAACCCAGAAAGTATTAGCTATTAATTTCAGCATTATTAAAAAAATATAATAGTAGCATTGATTAAATTGTGTATGGATCTTTGCTCTTGCAAAGAATGTCTTGGAATCAGAAGTACTGAACTGCCTGAAACGATGTAAAGTGTGGTTAAGTTGCCTTGTATAATTTTCCCTGTGACACAGTAATTGGAAACGTTCCTTTTGATGGGCCATTTTGAAATACCCCATTACCTGAAGAAAGCTGTTTCTAGGGAGTCTTTTCAGTCAGTTGTTCAAACCTGCATCTCTTCTTCCTAGTCTTGTAAAGAACTCACATAAAGTGTCTTTGAGCTGTTCTGCTGATAACATGCAGTTGGCATGTGAAAAATCTCAATTTCTCCAGATTTTAGTGTCTGATACATGAGGCATCGAAACTGCTTTGGCTGCTTGTGTTCTCTGTCCGCAGTATCCCTTTAATTTAAATTAAAGATGTGAAGTTGTATAATTATCCAGTCCAGGTGGGGCTCTGCAATAAATAAATTGAATGGTAACTTACATAGAATCATAGAATAGTTAGAGTTGGAAAGGACATTAAGATCATCCAGTTCCAACCCCCCTGCCATGGGCAGGGACACCTCCCACTAAACCATGTCAC